>LPNX010266228.1:40222-94547 GCA_001517045.1 Pseudotsuga menziesii | reverse complement strand
ATTAACAATTGATCATGCAAAATTATCAACAATGGAGACTGAATATGGAGCTGTAACACAAAATTATATTAACTGAGTGTACAATAGACAACCCTGTAAAAACATAGGCTGTTGAATATATAGAATACATGAGCAAATCTAATACATAAGGAATCATCCAAATCTAGCATAAAGCAGGATTACCCAAAATAGGCAAATCCCCCATAGGTGTAAAAAGCTGATCCCAAATCTATCAAGGACCCCACAAATTAGCAAGGGCGCATGGGCAAGCTAAAGAGTGGTCAAATGTCAGCTCATACATGCTTTTGCATGGAGGAAAGAGTGGAGGAGGAAGAGGCAACAAAGCTGATTCATCTCACCTAGTCTTGCTTTCCTATGTGCCTTAAAACACTGAAAAAGAAGGCAATAAAGCAGAAAAAGCAGAAGGGCGCCTAGGAGGCCAGGAATAAAGCAGATTTGATTCCTAAGGCTTTCCCAAGCGCTCCATGATTCGATAATGGAAAGTTTGACCTCTATGGATAGGAAATTGACAACTTGCACATGGTGGGACTCATGGACTAGGCAAATAAGACAAAATAAATGAAATAATGTCTAAGTGGGTAAATACTATGGGTTGATTATTCTAACAACTTGAAGAATATTCACTTTTGTCTTTGAATCTCTTTCTGGGAAGTTCATATCCTCTGCAGTGTGAGTATGATGTCTTCTTTTGTTGTTCTTATTCTTGTGAGAGCTCCCCTTATTTCTTGGACAATATCTTGCAAAGTGTCTTTTCTCATCACATGTAAATCATCTGAGTTTAGACAAATCTCTCCTAGATCTTCTATGGTTATCTTTCTGGTGAGAATGCTTACCTTTGGGATGATGGTACTCCCTTCTGATTTTGTTGGTGTGTGCTGTGAGAGCTTGATCTTCATTTCCCATATTCTCTTCTCAAGATACTATTTGGGATTCTTCTTGTGAGCATTCCTCCCACAACCTACTGAAATTGATTATCTTTTTTCTATAAAAAAACCCTTGAATGAAGGAGTCCCATGACCTATGGAGACCATTCAAGGTGGTCATCACAATTTCTCCATTCTCTACTTATTCCACTGCTTCAAGTTGTTCTTTGATTTGAGAGACCCTTGTAAAGTATTACTAAATGGTGTTTGCATTATAGACCTTCACATTCTTCAATTGATTTCTCAAAGTCATCTTTCCACTTATATTCTTCCTTTCAAATAGCTTGGTCAAGGAATCAAACATATCTTTACGTGTATTTACGGAAGACACTTGTGGTATAAGGTGATCCTTGATAGAATCAACAATAATATTCTTGGCCTTGACCAAGTTCTTCTTATGTAAGGCTTTAGCCTCATCTCCCTCTCAAATTGGAACCTCTCCATTGATGTAGGTGTCCAATTCATTTTCTCCAAGAACCAGTGAGATCCTATACTTTCATGCTCGAAAGTTTTCATCTACTTCAATATTTTCATCAAGCATGGTGCGACGAGACATATTTAATGAGAACCTCAAATGGAAATCCAAATATTTATATCTTACCAATTTGAGATGTCGAAACTAGATCTGGAGCTGATCTTTTGTAGTGTTGATTTTCTGGTCCAAGGTCAAATTAGGTTTTGAATTTCTCATAGTTCTACCCAAACAAAAACTTCTATATTGGTCTCTAAATTTCTATTTTGAGGAGGAGATAAATCCTATGGTGGGCTCACTCAAAAATTCCTCTTCTATGAAAATCCTTAATTTCCCACAAAGTGACAGGTCAAAAACTGAAAATTCTCGAAATCAGATTCTGCTCTGACAAAAAGATGCACCCTTTAATGGAGAGTTAACCTAACCTCCTTTTGCTAATGATATTTGGACAGAGACCCAAAAAGTAGGAATCCCTAGCTTTTGCAACTGTAAAGTGACTTCTTATTAGGTTAGCTATGATCTCATGTTATATTTTTATCATTTAATCAATATGATCTACGATCTTATCTAAGAGAATAACATGCACAACAATAATCACAAGAGATGGAAAGATTTTTCCTCAGGGAAACAATAAAGGAGAAAACCCTAGAACTTCCCCGGAGATAGAATGCGCACCATTGGAAAAATTAAAACCCAAAAACACAAAGATGATCTCCGACAACTGTTCTCTCTCTCACTTATGCAAGCTCCTCCTCTCTCACTCAAGTGCTATAGTTGAGTGAGTGTGTGTTTCAAATAGATAGTTCCAGTCTCTATTTACACTAGTTTTCCACTTGAAAATTACTGTAGAGGGCCAACTTCACTAGGAGAGTCTAATAACCCTAATACCCCTCAACTGTGGCAACTATTTCCCTGACTTACAATGAAGGGTTAAACTCAATGACTTTACATGAATTTATTATATTAATGACTCTCCCGATCGGAGGAACAAACATCTCTATCCGGGTACAATGAAATACAATATAAAATATACAAGTGAATACATTCCGAAGTTACAAATACATCAACACACTAGTTTCCTCTATTTTTATTGTTAATTAATTCATAAATTAGCGATAAGCAATATTTATGATTTATATTGTTTACAATTCATTTTTTTTCAATGTTGTAGACTATCGGGTGAATTTATATTACCACCATCAAGTAATTTACCACACACATGTCGACAGGTTTTCTTGATTATGAAATAAATTGGAATGGACTATTAAGTTATTGATGCATGTCCTAAATATCATATTATATATTATGGACAATATGCATCAGAAACAAATGCCCACAATGTGAAATTAGTAGATATCAAACTGATCAAGTAACAAAAAAGGTTTCTCGCAAAGTTCTTCGTTATATTCCCATAATTCCACGTTTCCAACGACTATTCATGCACCAAAGTATACCATAGTTTATGGATTACCACACAAATAACAGAAGTGAATATGGTGTTCTTCGCATGCCTCGAGATGGTTTTGCATTAAAGAACATTGAAGAAAAATGTCCAATTTTTAAAGATGAACCTCATAATGTGACTTTAAATGGAATATTATGGTTTCAATCCATGTGGAGAGCTTCGTTCTACTTACTTTGCGAGTCTTGTTTTCGTCATAAACTATAACCTTCCTCCTTGGATATCGATAAAGAGAGAGAACACAATGTTGGTAATGATTATTCTAGGTATTCTTTTGAAAGTAATTATATTATTTCATTTATTTGTTTCATTGTTGCATGAAAACACCTTTTATATATTGGGAAACATAACTGAATAGCATCGTATATTGTTGAACAGATTAGGTAAGTAAAAAGTTAAATATATGAATGTATATATTGAGCCTCTTATTGATGAGTTATTGAATTTATGGTCTTGAATCACTATGTATGACATCTCTAGACTAATAGGGTAGAAACAATTTCAGTCCAATGGAATACTTGAATGGACAATTCATAACGCCGCTGGGTTAACACATTTTTCTGGTATGTAAATTTTTGTTTCACTTTAAATTAATATGTTTTTAAGGTAAATATCATGTATTTTTATTTAAATTAATAATCTTTCGATGTTTATATAACATTAATACATATATATTGCTGGTATTCAAACAAAGGGAAAATTTTCATGTTTAGTTGGTGGTCCTAGGATAAAATCTTGTCATTCAAGAAGTTTAGGAAAGGAGGTGTTTGATTAGTACAAAAAATTCCTCCCTAAGAACAACAGTTATTGAACTATCGAGAAAACAAAATTCAATGGTAAAGAAGAGAAGGGGAAGAAACCACAAAGTATGACATATAACCTATGGAAGTTGGAATATAATAGACATTGCCATGGTATGCAAATTGTATATGTAGTATATAAATATGTAATATTATGAATTTTATATTTTTATTGAATTTTATCTACCATGGCTATCATGCATTATTGTTGATGTGCTTTCATTTATGTTTAATATTGAAAGTCATGAAGGCATGAATGGGATTCCATGAGGAATGAATATTTATCCTATACAATTCAATAGGTTTCCTTACGAAGAGCACCTACAAATCGCTCATTTGTTCAATACAATGCATAATGCAAACAATGTAAACAAAAATGATATGCATAATCATAGATGGAAGGATTGACAAAGATAAAATTGGAAAAATTGTAGTGACATTGCAAAATCCAATCACACATTGAAAAGTATAATCAATTCCAATGCTGGAGAGGGGTACCGAAATATTAGTATTTCATGGCTATTGACATAGCAACAAAGAAATGATATAAAAGAGGTCATTCGGAAAATAAGGTTTTCGACTGGGTTTTCGTTGAACATACAAAATATCTTAACGAAAAAAGTGATTTTGGTGGTGTTAAAACTCATGAATGATATACATTCATTAAGGTAATTATTGACGTATATAATTTCCATTTAGTACATATTTTTAGTAATTTTTTTCTCTTATTTGGAAATTAAATAAATAATGATCATTTGCTTTTTGTTACAGTACGTTCTACCTCTATCTCTCCTAGATAGCTTTTATGAAAACATAAAACAAGTTAGATATGATATTGGTAAATAAATGAGGTAAGTAACAATTTATATGCATGAAAATGTTTGTTCACTTTGTTGCATAGCTTATTGACATATTGGGTTTTACAGATTAGAACTTTATTATATATGCCTCAATCTTGTTGATCGCTATTATTTTCTTGCAACATTTGTTAGTGGCATTCATCTAAGGAAATACATAAATAAGATAGTAGGTATTGGAAGAGAGAAATTCCTCATCTAAGGTGTGAAATGTAGAAGTATTTACCTCCAGGGTTTTTCAATACACAAGAACACTATCTCATACACCAAGTTGATGAGAATGAATTGTGTGGACCTATACACACAAGATCAATGTGGATGGTGGAAAGGAATTTGAAGTCATTGAATTATTTTGTTAGAAAAATAGAACATCCTGAGGTTTCTATTATGCAAGGTTATAAGGTATATCAATCCATGGTGTACATTAGTCATTATATTCTCAATTTAGCAAAAAATATCAATCTTCGTTGCATTTGGCATGTCAAATCCATCAACAAATTTGAAGGAAAGGTCCTGTTGGGGAAAGGTAGAACAAGGAAAGTGAAAGGTGATTAGATGTTGTAGATGTAATTTATTATAGAATTATTTTTTCAATTTAAGATATATATTACTCATGTAATTTTTATTATTCCATCAATATTGTAAGGTAAACTAAAATTCCTTTAATGATATCTAATTTACAATTCTTAGTTGTTATTTTCCTGTATTGTTGGTCTCATGTGGGATGCAATAGATTTATACATTGCAAACAATCTTGATTGGATTGAGGAATGGATAGAATGATGTATAGAATTCTATGGTACCTTTTCATGGGAAGGGGTGAGGAAATTGATTAAAATAGTGCATTGTCATCGAGAACAATATCCTTGTGAACTTACGCAAAGGGAAATTGATTTAGCATGTGGTTTAAAATATTAAAAGGAAAGTATATTTTATACCTTGATCATTTTTTTTGTTGTTTCCCATTATATAGATGTATTTATTTATTTTTCTCTTCTTATATATTTATTTACTTATTCAGGCATGATGCCGTTGATACACAACAAGGCTATCTGGTCCAATGGTCATAAATTTCGCATCAAAAATTTGGATGACAAGAATAAAATATTCAACTATAGGATAATTGAAAATTTTCAAGTCACTAATGTTTCCTTTCAAAATGAAAAGCATCCAAAAGTATCTGAAAATAGGTACTATGGTTATTTGGAAGAGATAAGTGAGTGTGACTTTAATTCCTATAAAAGAGTTCTGTTTGAGTTCAAATGGTACATGCTACAAATGAGTAAATGTGATATTGAGAGAATTGTTGTTAAGAATTCTAATGTATTTACAATGGTTAATACAAGGGAACTTAAACTGGGTACATAACCTTATGTTCTTCCAAGTCAATGTGAGTAGGTCTTTTACTCAGAGGTGCCAGGTAAAGAAGGTTGGTCATACATTGTTAGATATGATCCAAGAGGAAGACCAATCAAGTATAATCTCGAGAAAGAAGACAATGTCAAAGAAGAAGATGATACAAATCATGAGGAGTTGACTACCGTAGATGTGTCTTATGCAGAATACGATCAAGAATTTGATCATCCAAATGATGTAGCATATGATTTTGTACTCAGTGATGATATTGATGATGAATATATATAAGAGAAAATGACATTGATGATGATGCTGGTATGACCGATCCTTTCAGCAATAGCGATTCTGGACAGATGAAGACACATATAAATAATTTGATGATGATTATATTGATGATTAATAATATAAATCATTGTCAATATTTCATCCTCATTATAATAATCACAACCACCATCATCTTCATCTTTATGGTCATTAATGGTATCATCATCAATATCATCATCATCATCTTCATCTTAATGATCATCAATGGTATCATCATCATCATCATCATCATCACCATATTTGTCATCACCATCATCACCATATTCATCATCGTCATCATCAACATCATAATCAGCCTCATCCTTATCGTCAGCCTCATCATAGTCAATTTTATAATCATCATCATCATCAACATTATCTCCATCATCATCATCATCATGCCATCCTCGTTAGATTAATCACAACCATCATCATCTTCATATTTATTATCATCAACGATATCATCATCATCATCTTCATATTTATGATCATCAACGGTATCATAATCATCATCATCAAAATCATCACCATCTTAGTCATCGTCATCATCGATATCATAATCAACCTCATCCTCATCCTCAACCTCATCATCATCAATGTTATAATAATCATCTTCACCAATGTTATCATCATCATCACCATCATCATGTTCATCTTCATCATCATCATCATGTTCATCTTCTTCATCATCATCATGTTCATACTCATTAGAATAATAACAATCATCATCATCATGTCATCCTCATCAGAATAATCACAACCATCACCATCTTCATATTTATGATCATCAATGGTATCGTAATCATCATCATCATGATCCTCATCCTCATTGTCACCATATTCATCATCATTATCATGGACATCATAATCAAACTCATCCTCATCCTCATCCTCATCATTGTCAATTTTCTAATCATCATTGTCACCAATGTTATCATCATCATCATCATGTTCATCATCATCATCATCATCATCATCATCATGTTCATACTCATTAGAATAATCACAATCATCATCATCATGTCATCCTCATTAGAATAATCGAAACCATCATCATATTCATCTTTATGATCATCAATGGTAGCATAATCAACATCATCACCATCATCATCCTCATCATCATCATCATTGACATCATAATCAACCTCATCCTCGTTCTCATCCTCATCATCATCAATGTTATAATCATCATCATCATCATCATCAACATCATCATGTTCATGTTCATCATCATCATCATGTTCATACTCATTAGAATAATCACAATCATCATCATCAACATTTTCATCCTAGCGATGATTTGTTGTGGGAAAAAAGTTCACATGTACTAGTGATAGATGAGAACCATGAGATAATTGATATGGATATATATCCTACAAACTATGTTCATCGTGTACTGTCTTCATTTATGTTTGCATTAATGTGGTGGTGGAACTAACGGGTTATAAAAGGTAATAAGTTAGTAGTTATAGTAATTACGTAATACTAATTACTAGGTTTATAACCCCTAATCATTGATAAGAAAAAACCTTGCAACCACTATACTTTTAACTTTGATAATCCCTTATGACCCCATTACTTCCATTGTTTTTCAACTCAACAATTGATAACTTGTCACTCCTAATAATTATTAAGTTGTAAGTTATAGATCCTATCACCTAATACCCTTAATACTTGAGAAATGTTTATAAATCCTAATTGGTACTCTCATAAATACTATAATATATAAACCCTATACCTTATAAACATTACTTCAGAACCATTAACACATGTAATCCATAATTTGTAACTACCCACTCTATAATCTATTGAATAAGCCTAATTATTTTAAAAAAATGGTTTCTAGTTTAGAAGAAATTTTAAAAGTAACAATAAGACAAGACTAATTTCCTGTTCAATTTCCTGTTTATAAAGGTTGTAAATAAATGAATTTTACACATTTTCAAGATTTAAAGATTTGTAAGAAATAAATTGTAGTATATAATGAAATCCATCTAACATTATTACTTACTTATGCTAGTTGTCTCAAGTATTCTTGATAGTGGAATTTATTAAGCATCCTCTGTGTGTCAAACTTTAAAATGGTAACCATATTTCACTGATGTGACAATTTTTTTTCAAGAAAGCATCTATTGAGGATGATGTTCTCTATGATGATCTCTATGATGAAGATGGCGGACATAAAGACAATGATCGAGATAATCCTGCTGACTATGTCGACAATGATAATTTCACTATCATCATCATCATCATCATCATCACTAACGATGATGATGATGTTGATTTTTTTGTTTATGACAATGGTGATGATGATTGATGATGACAATGACACTGCCAATGCTTATCATGATGATGATGTTCTTGATGGTGATCGTGATGATGATGATAATGATGCCAATGATTGTCATGAGGATGATGATGATCAAGATGGTGGTGATGGTGATGATGATGATGATCATAATTATGGATGTCATCAATTTCATCATCCTTTACATTGTCATTAAGTTTTTAATATAGTAACTTGTATCCCAAACAAAAATCTCTCATCTTAAGTTTAACTTGGTTGTTCTGCTACCTTTCCTCCATGTTGCTAGAATAAGCCCCTGGATTTATCCTTCCCAGAAGGGGTGTAGTGGACTTATTGGATTTAAGGAAAGGTCATAAATCAAATAAAAAAGCATTAAAATAATAATAAAAATTAAAAATTATAATACATGTTAAAATAATAATAAACATTGAAAAAAGAACACACAATTAAAACTATCCATCTTACCTTCTCCTTGTCTCAACAAAGAAAATTTACATCTTTCACTTACCTCACCCACGAACTAGGACCAAGGTCGCAAAGGAGGTTCCAATGTTCCCTGAGGAGGTTTTTCAGTTACCTCATCCACGAACTAGTCCCGGCATTGCAGAGGAGGTTCCAAGGTTGTATAGGAGTTTTTTTCACTTACCTTAACCACAAACTAGGTATAAGGTCACAGAGGAGGTTCCAAGGTTGCAGAGGAGGTAGTTATTATTTGTTCAGCAAACCCCTTCCTTAACACAACCAAAAAGCTAGCTTGTGAGCATGGTGAAAGCCTGAAGCTGC
Organism: Pseudotsuga menziesii; assembly: GCA_001517045.1. Classification (NCBI taxonomy): domain Eukaryota; kingdom Viridiplantae; phylum Streptophyta; class Pinopsida; order Pinales; family Pinaceae; genus Pseudotsuga; species Pseudotsuga menziesii. The sequence goes on along the minus strand of LPNX010266228.1, from coordinate 85,262 downwards.
ACCAAATAAATTTCTTGTTTGAAATTTTTTTTACAGTAGGAGTTCCTCCTATAGGAATATTTTTATTAGGTGGGAGTCTGGCTATAGCTCAATTTTAATGGCATCCCAACTTTGGGGTTTTCTATCCTCAATTTTTTCGACCCCCTTCATCTCCAAAATATACACAAAGGTACATTGGCAGATTGAGGTTGAGACACATAAGAAATGGTGAATCTCACTAAGGCATTGAGAAAAGAATAGGCTAAGGTAGCTTCAGGAATAGGATCTAGTATAAGTGTATTTTTTTCTGCAGAAATGTCTTCACTAAGAAAAATACTTTCATTTAATCCATTGACTCATTGTATAGTGAGGGATTTATTGATAGATATAGTCAATAATTTATTGTCAGGGTTTCATTGATAGGTACAATCACGATTGTCTCCTATACAATCACGATTGTCTCCTATATTCCCTCCACCAATTGATTAGGATGGATGTTTTTATAAAAAAATACTTCACCTAATTCCTATAAACAGTGCTACTACATACCCTGATAATCAACCTTGCTTATGGATAGATGATAGATATATAATCTGGATAGATACAACCAGGGTTTTATTGATATATACAATCAAGGTTTGCTCCTATATTCCCTCCATCGATTGATTAGGATGGATGGTTTTATACAAAAAATACTTCATCTACTTCTTATAAACCCTGACAATCAACCTCACTTATGGATAGTGGATAGATATACAATCTTGTCTTGTCTTGTAAGGGTTTCAATCGTACTATCTGTCCTGATATCGGTTCAGTTAGGTATGGTCTATTACAGTGCGACTTAGTGAGTAGGATAAATCATGACCAAGATCTTATCTATTGAGGTATGGAATTCTAGCGAGATTTAGAGTAAATCATAGGATGCATATTTCAGAAAAAAAACTCATCAACTCATAGTGTTTTACACAACACATAAGCTATAAAATAATGTGCACATTGTTGTTACGACTAATTCAGGGGGATAATTGATGTCTTATTTCTCTATGATATAGCTATCATTTGGGAAGTATTTAATTGTTAAAAATGGATTGATGAACCTTATGAATAAAGAGAATGATTTTTATTCCTATGTTAGGTAAAAATGAAGTTCAAATATTAATTTAAAACTAGTATAAGGATCCACACTAGACATTCTTATAGGTGTAAATTGTTGAAAAAGTAGGAATACCAGTTTGTAAGAAAAGGCCTATGTTTGTCTTGTCTCTTTGAATTTTTTATAATTTTTTTCATTAAGTGTACTTTTCAAGGGGTTTTCAACTTTAATTACTTCCCACATCCTTTCTTTGAAATGAATGGTAGTACTTATTCTTGGTAGAAGTTTCTAATTTATCCATGAATCCTTGCTACATGTCTGCTGATATGATAGAGGTTAACTACTATAAACTGCCTCAAAGTATTTATTAGGTGTTTCCATTCCATGTTGTTATGAATTTACTATTTAGGGTTATTCGTATTTCACCAACAATGAGATTGTTTCTTATATTCCAGTCTTGTTGTAGGATACCATAGGAGGGTGATTCTTTCAAAGAATTACCTTAGAGGGCCTCTCCCCATGCCACAAATGTGACCAAAGAAAATCCTAAACAACTATACTCTCTCATCACTTGCATCAGTGCACTTATAAATTCCATATTTAGCGATTTTGTACCCTATTTCCTAAACTATCACCAAGGCACATTAGGGAAATGTCTCATGGTGAAGGTAGACTTCCTGTTAGGGCTCTTGTAACTACTGTTATAATTTGGAAATCCAATTCCACCCATCCTTAGATCAACATTTGATATTGTTGTGGAATTAATTATCAAAATAAGATGGTCAGAACATAGAGTCAATGCTACCACCCATAATAGTCATAGTCATAAAGAAATGAATTTTTAACCTATTACATGCTGCCATTGAAGGTTATAAGTATGGAATGAATTTACCTTCAGGAATGCACATAAAATAATAGATATGAACATCCTAAGAATTCCTTGAATCTTAAGATAGATGCCTTAAATTCATTGTGCAAGCAAGGTTGGCCTTAAATTACTCAACTACCTATAATTCCATGAGAGATGACCTTGAAATATTCTCCCATCATACATACACCTTGCGGACCTTAGATTATAACCTATATATTTGAAACAAACTTTTTATCCATCCTTTCTACCCACCCTATTAATCAAATCTACAACTGAGGAACCTACTGAAACTATTCCTTTGGACCCTATGGCCAAATACCTACTCCTTGGGAACTCACACTTTTTTTGGACTATCCTAACATATGCATTAGACCTAAATCTCATACTTACTGAATTTAATCATCCCTATTACGAACCCTACTGTATTTGTGATAGAGTGAGAGCGAAGTTGGAGCAGTGTAGGTTATTTGAACCATACCATAAATAACTGTAAGAAGCTAATAGAAGCTAAACTATATCTAATATAATAACAAGACTGTACTTAAGGAATGGGGTTCTTGCATGTAAAGAGTTGGTACAAGGGGATGGGGTTCATGGCATGCAATCCATCCATAATAATGTGCTTCTACATCTCTTCCAGGTCTAATGACTATTCTCTATCCACTCACTGACTCAATGATCCTAGGTTTTAGCCAAAAACTCTCAAAATGTATGATATCATATTATCAAGATAGTCCAACTAGTCCAAATCTTGTAGGTAATGGAAAATATAATGATTAGTCCAAGCTACCAAATTGAAATAAGTATCCTTAAAGTTTGAGAATAAAACATGAATTCATACCAAGTTATATATATATGAAAATATTCCAATATCCATGCAATTTATACAATACAAACATTTTAAAGTTTTAAACAATGATTTCACTTAAATATGTAAAATGACTCTTTGATAGCTTGACAAAGATTAAATTCCTTGTTCTTGTTGGTCCTATGGGTGAAAGCAATAGGTTGTCCACTTTTATGGTACACCTTGGTATTATGGATATTAGGTTTTCCTTATCTTCTTATTTTCACCCCCTTGTGGGGATATACCAAGCCCTATTGCAGGCATTATTGAAGCCCCTTGCGGGCATTTTTGCAAACACTGTGCTGGCATATTGTAAATACCATGCAGACATATTGTAAACACTGTGCGGCCATATTGAAAACACTATGATATTTCAAGATGATATGATGCTTATTATATTGTGCCAGGGGGGTACTTAGAACACACCTGCAGATAACTATGAAGAAGGATTTGAAAATCTCCAATCAAGAACTTATTACACTGATAAAAATCAGACCCATGACTAAAGAAATCAAAGAAAGAATTGGTGACTTGAGGGAAACAATAGTACAGTAAGGGTTAAGTAGAATCTTTGAAATATTTTATGAACTATGACATATATTCATTTATGTTATTTTAGTTTTGTATTTTTGATATGATCTAATCAATTAAAGTTTTTTTTCTTGTAGAAATTTTTGGAGACAACACCACGGGATCAAGTACAATATGTAGATGTCAGTATTGGTAGTAGTGATGGTTTAACACAACGTCAACCTACCATACCACTAAGGCTATTTGAATCTCCTGAAAAACGATACCCTTTAGATGCTACAACCTCATTGGATGTTGGAGATCAGTAGTTCCACCTTCACCCAATACTACTTCATAGGATGCTAGAGAGGAGAATAGCATTGAATGTGAAAGTTTCTATCCTAGATTAGTACATGTGGTTAGCAAGGAATAATTTCCCGCTACATTCTTGGAGGAAAACAACTGTGCTCCAATCAACATACCAAAGATTGTAGGTATTATTTAATTAAGTCATTTTTTTTCATGTAATTCAAAGCCACACACCTCAAATTATTTTTAATTAATGATCATATTGTTTTTGGAGGAAATCATGTTTTTTATAAGAACCTACATGAGAAGCAGTTGGAGATTTTTTGGGCCCACGATTCGTACACAGTGGAATGCCCAAAATTACTAATTGAAATATGATTTGATGAACCACATGGTTAACTTGTTTGGTGACACCTTCAACAAAAAATGTGTCACAGAAACAACTCGCTTAAATTTGAAATATGTCAAGGAAGGTTATAGAGACAGTTTTCAAATTAGCACAAAGTATGAGTGTCGTGCAATATTTCCTGAGAAGGAGTGGAAGGCGCTCATGGATTATGAAAAAGAGAAGGACTTGAGAAAAAAATGAAATACTCGGCCAATTGGTTCAAGAAGGTATGCCACATATCATATTTTTGATGAAAAATGTTCAATATTTTTTTTTACTTTTAAATATATTTAAGTTGTGGTATCTAACATATTTGAAAACTTTCATAGGCTCCCCAACACCTCTAAAGAGACAAAGGAAATGGAAGAAAAACATGGTAAACACAAACTATGATAGGGTGGATAAAAAAACTAAGAGCATGAATTGTAAGGATCGAATGATCATTATTTGTAACCAATTTTTTTGTAACTGTAGAGAACAAATAATTTATTTATCACTGTAGCGAAGAAATAATTTTTATGGTTTTATGCATTACAGGAAAATTCTTTTCAATAAGAATCCACTAAACAAGACTTGATGCTCAGTTCCAAGTATGGTTTTCAACATGTGCTGGAACATCGAAAAAGCTTGGGGAAAACCCCAATTTCCCCATTGATGCACAATACGGTAAATAAAACCATTTTTGCATGTTCAATTTTCTCACATTACTTTGGACTTGAATTGTCACATGCCCCAATTTTGCAAAATAATATTGTTTTATTTGATTTTGTTCCAAGACATTATGTTAAATTTTATGCTAAATTTGTAATTGATGACTCAACAGAGTCAAGGATGTTGAATGTAATTATGAATAAATAAAAAGTGGAGACAACAACTTGGGAGAGTTGTTAAAAGAGTGTTTTCTGGTCAAGTTGGTGGACGAGACTGGGTGGAGAGCAAATAGAAAAGTGGAAGCATCCTCAAACACTTCCAATGTTGCAGGTGGAAACCTCCCTACATTTGGGGTCATGATCCCCCAAGAAAGTGGGATTAGAGCAAGTGGCTCAATTAATGATAACTAACCCAAAAAGACCTAGGCAATCTTAATAAAAATACCCATTGAAGAGAGCTGAGGCTACTCATTCCAAGAAGAGAATCATTCAGGTGAATGTACTTCAAAGATTTCATTGGGAAGGGAATTTCTGGAAGGTGTTTGAGGGGTAAACTACAGAGAATGATCTAGTATAGCTATTTAGTTGAAGGATCTATCTGCTGAGTGTAGAGTTAGTAATGAGTCATTGGACTAGTATTTGGTTGTTTGCTCCACCCAGTCCCAGCCAAGGAGACCAGGAACAGGCTCGGGGGCCTTGAGAAGACGTTGTTTGAGTGCTCTCTAGGAGTTGGTAGGGAGGAACGACCTCCCAACGCTGTTGTCATCTAGCTTTAAAACAGGTTCTACAATATTTTATATGCCGTGTTAAAAATTTGTTTCTGAGAATGAATGAATAATGAATGACTTACATGTTATGTAGTGAACTGTTAGAATTTACAATATTTTAGTTGTTGAATGTTGAAGCTGTAATTGAATGAGATAATCCTACCTATATTTTTCCCCGTCTAGATAAACCAGACTGTACTCTAACACAGGTAGTGTGTTTAAAATAGATGAAGATGTAATAGAAATCTGGATTGATTAGAGTTATTTTGTATCTCAGAACAATGGAGTAATTTATTTCTGTATATAGATGTTTTTCTGGAAAGGATACTAATCTGTCTAATTAAGTTATGGTTTAAAAACCAGACTATTGTATTAAGAATGCTAGCAAAGAAGTATACATAATACTTTTCAAATAGTAGATTTATTTCACATAGGTAAAAGATTTAACTTAGATAAATACTCATTTATTTCTGTGAAGAAAGAACCAAGTTATTTTACAGAGTTATTTTATTGTATATACTGCTTAACTATTTCTACAAATGTTAATATTTCAAGTAGGATAATTCTAGTATAGTCTTTTTATAAATAAATTAGCTATAGCAATTATAATAGTGTAAGAATGAAATATTAACAAAATCCTATCTATGTACTTATAAAATAGACTAAGTGCAAGAGTAAATAATATTTAATAAATATTATTTATACATGAACAAATTTATTTAAATAAACTAAACAAAAATTAATCATAAAAGAAAATACAGGGTTGAAACCCTTACAGTATTAACATTAAAAATACTAACATTATAACTTATAGTAATAACATTGAAATTAATAATCAGATAAGCAATAATTCAAGGATTTGGATTTACTTAGTATTCTGAACATAAAATTATAAAATGTTATTACAGTCCTATAAGGACAAAGAAATATAACCATGAAAGTATAAACAACTATATACCTGCAACAAACAAATAATTTAACTTTTATTGATGAACTAAATATACAAAATAAATGAAAGAATTTACTTTATACACAGGTCACTAATAGGATTCAACCTTGCTTGAACATTCGAGCTTATAAATAAAGTACTATAATAGAAAGAATTAACAAAATAAAAATTAATAATATAATTTAATTCAATATAATTTTAACAAGCGAAGATTTATTAACACAGTCGAAATAGGGTAAGAACCCTAGTATTCAAAATTACAGTATGAGCATCAAAATAACCAAGTCCAAGCTCAAGAGAGTTAAATCTCTTCACTTAAAGTTTAAATAGAGAATGGCTTGACAGGCCACAAATATTCTTTACATAACTATACACAAAACTAGTAAAAACAAAATTTACAAGTCACGGCATAAGCCAGAAAACCCTACTAATAGCAAGGGTTTTGTAAAAACTAAACAAGCAAACCGAGAATAGTAAACCATGAAGGGTCACTTGCAGACCACGACCAACCGAAATAGTTCCATAAAGAAACAAACAAGAATGGATTTCCATGGGTTGACCGGGGCTTACCCTTACCAAGAAGCCGACCCTATTCTTTGTATCAGCTGCAAAGAGGGTTGGAACCATCACCTGTGAAAACAAGAATTCACAACATTAATATTTGCATTATATCAAAAAATGAGTTAATAACAAGTTTAAGAAACTGTTAAGAGAACTTTTCTTACTTGGAAGCGAAGGTAACTTAGCCACCAAGAAGCAAGAGTGCCACCACCAACAAAATGAAGAGACAATACTTCATATCTCTTATGACAAAGATGATTCCAACACGTGCACAAACCACTTCTAGTAGTAGCAAGGAGAAGGGAGAAATGAAAAAGAAAGAAGTGGACAGTGAAGCTTGCACTGTCACCACATTGCGAAGTATGAGTATCCATACTCTTGAAACCCGATGACAGAGACAAGGCTAAAAAAAAAGCAAATAACCCCTTTAAACAATCCCAACAAGCAAGCTGTGGAGGAGTGAACCCAAGAAAAATAGACATAGTCCAAGCTGTAAGCAAAATGTCACAGTTTTCAATGAACCATTGCCAGGGTAAACTCACGGTGCAGACAAGGATTGAGGATGAAGGAGATAGACTGAACAACATAGTCGAGGATGTGGAGCTCCTTCTTTTCATAATAGGGTAAGCATGGTGGCCAAGACATAGTTGCAGTGCAGCCCGAAGGCCCAAAAACGACGGAGGATAATGACAAAGTCTAGGGTTACACCAAACCTTATATTCCCAACAATTGGCTAAGGAGTAACCATGTGGTCTCACAATTAAATCAACCATGTAGTGGGTAAATCATATAGTTTCCTGTATACAAATGATTTCCAATTATTCAACATAATCTATGCTCAATAATATAGTATTGCAATCATTTAGAAAGGTTCCACACTATCATGGAGTCAACCTATGGTTGCATGAATTAAATGATGAACCTTCAAATCATTTGGCAAGATTATAGTATAGTCGTTGTATAGTTTTGGATGAGGGTGAATTCAAAGACTTGTTTTTATACATAACCTTACCTAATCCAATTGTTGGAATGGTCTAACGCCACCTCCTTTTTCCTTTGCAAATTATAAAATGAACTTTATAATTCAACATTAATTTATATCAAGCTTTTGGTTGACCATGAAATCAACAAGTCTCATAAACCATATTCATGCTTAAGGTATTGTTATGCATAGAAATCTTAATTATCACTAATTGTTTATCCATTATTTCATAAACATCAATAGTATAGTTACAAATATTGATAAGTTGTGAGCTATCGAAACTAAGCTTATGAAGTAAATCTCATGATACTTGAGAGATGCTAATAAAAAGGCTATTTCATCACCTATCCAAACTATGATAATAATTAAGGGAGTGTGTTGCAGAGAAAGGATTGATTTCCTTATGTTGGGTGTGTGTGGGTGTCCTAGAAGTTAGGTTGGTTCTGGTGTAGGTCTCTTTAGCTCTTCAATGAGCTCACCAGCTTAGCATTTAGCCTTTCCTAGCTCTTGGATGGCCTGATAAACCCAACTGTGTTGGTTTGGATGATCTAATGTTCGTTTGATAAACCAAAGTGTGTATCCTTGGGTATGTGTAAGCTGGCTAGTTCCTTATTCCTTGGGGAATCATGCCCGGCTTAGGGGTGGAAGTGTTGCTGAGAGATTAAGCAACATACGGGCCTATGGTTGGGTGGAATGTTGCAGAGACGTAGCTGGTTACGGGACAGCTATTATAAGATAAGTATGCCTGTCTATTTTACTTCTACAGTTATGTTTACTATTAATGAATTATGAGGAACATGTATATGAATGAATGTTGTTTTGCTTCCGGTGAATATATGTATGATTATGCATCTTAGTATTTTTTATGTTGTTAAGCATTTACTTCAGATTTTATATGAATGTACAGGTTCATGGGGCTAGTTGCCCAGATGTTTGGTGTTTAGTAGTGTCCTCTTCGTCGGTCGAAGGGTCAGGAACGTTACAACAAATTTCCTTAGTCACCTTCCACAATCAGCTGCAACAGATTGGGTACAGATGTGGGAATTTGAAGACGCCAAAAGGGGATGAATTCCATTGTTTACTAGCAACTATCGACCACAATGATCTATAGGTCAGAATATTGTTGTATTTTCACTTCCTTGGAAACAAATTATTGTTTTTTATTTAGCTGATAATTTATCCATTTACAGTGTATCTACACTTTTGTATGTTGTTGGAACTTGTTTACTATTCCAGATAGGGAAAATTGTACATAGCTTTCAGGAATTAGTTTATCATAAATACTAGTTACTCATAAGTTGTAATAATAATAATTATGTAGTTTGTAGATTGCTATCTATTGTAAATTTGTTTGAATATCATCATTTCCAAGCAATAACAACTTCTTAAAGGGTGCTAGCTCAATGGTAGAGTTCCTACCTAATTATAGGAAGGAGGTTGGTGGTTCGATTCCTTTGTGCCCTATTATAAATTTGTGACTACAAAAATGATTAAATTCACATATTTACGACTATTAGTAGCTAATTTATCGTATCTTAGTCATATTTGGATTAGTCATTAATATTTTATCATATAATAGTTTATTTAGTCGTATATTTGGTCATTAATTGTTGCAATTAGTGACTAAATCAGTGACTAAATCAATGACTTAATCCGTAACTGAATCCATGACTAAATCAATGACTAAATCATTAACTATCAATGAATAAATCAATGACTAACAAGTCAAGCTATTAATGACTAAGTGAAATACGACTAGCTATAAGATAGTGAAAATTAACTACTATTATTCGCCAACTCAAAAGTAGTCATTTATAGCCTAATTTTTGTCATTCTTTAGTCATTAATTTCTCATTCTGTACTAGTGAACGTTACCCACCATGACGGCCTTAGGATGGATTTGGAAGGATCACCTATGATGTTACAATCTTACAAGTCCCACCATATCTATGGGGTGACAATACCACCCAAAGGATAACACATGTGTAAATGAGGAGCCTTATGTCATTCTCCTTCCTCCCTTCCATGCAGTCCTTGCCACACATTACTCCTCCCTACCACTCCCTTCTCCTTCATCCCTCCTCCCTTCCCCATGGAACTCTTCCTACCTCCTTATCGCTTCCCCTTCTCCCTTGTACTCCCTTCACTATTCTCCATCCTCACTCCTTTGTTCCCCATGGCCCTCCTTTCCCCTCCTCTTTCATCATCCTACCTTCTCCTCCTCCTTTCACCCCCATTCTCTCTTTTCCCTCCTCCATCATCCCTTTCCAATTACCCTAATTCCCTTCCTCCCCCTTCCTCCTAATCAATGTCCCTCCTGTGTCCCTTGTCCTTAGTTTCTTCCCCATGACCCTCCTCCCCCCTCCTCCCTTCCTCCTCCACCCCCCACCCTCCTCTTCCTCCCCCTCCTTCTCTATAATTGAAGAGGGGGGAGGAGGGAGGAGGAGAGGTTATTAGGGATGAGGATGGGCCATGAGGCCCACAGGGAAGGGACGAGGGAGGAGGAGGGTTATGTGGAAGGGAGGAGAGAGGAGGACGAGGGAGGTAGGAGAAGTGGGAGGAGGATCATGGGCAGGGGATGAGGAAGGATAGTGGTGGAGAGAGGACAAGAGGGGGGAGGAAAAGGGAGTATCAAGTAAAATGGGAGGGGGGGATGAGACGAAGGAGGGTCACAATTAAGAGAGGATGGAGGAGGAGGGTCACACTTAAGGGAGGATGGAGGAGGAGGGGGAGGAGTGTCATGGGGAAGGGAGGAGTGTCTTGGGTAAAGGAGGATGGAGGAGGTATTAATTCTTGCACATGATTTAGGAAATAGGAATCAAAATCATCAAAGAATTATTAACAAATACTCATGAATTGGAAATAACTAGAATCGGAATAGGTTTCCTCTCTGTATATTTTATAAATGATAAAGGGTTACAATTCCCATGCATGAGAAATGGATTAACTCCATGAAGAATTCGAATACCTAAGGAGACAATTCGAATTCAATGAGTGAGTCTAGCTTAACTGACTCTTTGCCATGCAATCTCACTCAGTTAACCACTTGACCAAAACCCTAATTGACTCACCAAACCCTAATTGAATTTGGAGTGCAATAAATGACTGAATCTCAACTGAAGGAGATCAAACACATGTCATAGCAATCCAATCATCAAGTGCTAGTATTGCATGACTCCAATGAACCCTGATGAGGTTAACTAAAGCTGAACTAACCATCAAAAGTTGGTGGAGGGACCTTGTTGACTCCAGTTCATTAAATAATAATAAATAATCATTAAATAATATATTTAATGAATGGAGGCACCTTAATTGACTGTAACTGACTGGTTGAACTGAAACTAACCACCAGTTAGCAATTAGGTGCACTAATGTCACACAGATCACCCCTGGAGTGCTCCAGTTAGCCTCCTTGACTGTAGGTAAATGATAAGTTAGCCTCCTTTATTGTAGGAAGGCATGGGTGTGACTGGATGATGGAAATTAATGCTCCACTAATGTCAAATAAACTTAGGATAGTGGTTTAACTAGGCCAATTTGACCGAAAGAGTGTGTATGATGGTAGATGTCTCCAAAACCCCCCCTTAAGCTATACTCAGGAAGAGTTAGAAAACATAGATACATAAAAATGCTAGGGCCCTGGAAACAAAGGCCATAGATCACCCTGTACAATAAAGTAACCGCTTAATATAACCAAGGAAATGGGGAAAACCTCATGGGAAAAATACCCCCCCTCAAACTAAGCAGTAAATCAAGAATTGGTTCTTCTATGCAGCAGCATCCTGAGACTGTGCATGTGAACCTATGAATCCAAACTAAATGAATATGTCTGGAGGAATCTTCCATTTTGGAAGAAGAACAATGCACTCAATTGAATCAGAAATATAAACAGCTGCGCGGTGAAAACTGGACCCATGTAGAGCAACTGAAATCATCTGAAGAGAGAGAAAAGGTTCTTGAGGATTCGAACCATGTGTGGAAAACTCAAGAAACTGATATGTTGCAACCTTGAGCAGAAAACCATGAGTGGTAAAATCAGCCCCAAATATTAGGAGCAAGTGTCCAAGTGGATGCAGAATGTCTTCCTCTTTACTTGTTCTGTGAGGAGATGAGCATGTGACCAAAGGTAGAGAATCCCTGGGACTCTGGAGAGAGAATGATTGAGATCCATAATCTGATATATCTTCATAAATATATAATGATTCACAAAATAAAATATCAGCAACCTCATAAGAGGAAAATAACACCAAATCCCCAGCAGCAAAATTGAAGAAGAATTGCGGTACTTGATTTTTCACACCGGAATTGGTGAGAGCAGCTACAAGCATGACTGAAAGCTCTTGGATTTTAAAATATGAAAAAAATAATATCAGATCAGAATTTAAATCAGATATAAATAAGTTCACAATATATCCAAAACTATGAAATGAAATCAAATCCCCAGCAACAGTTTTGTAGGAGACTTGCGGTACTTGTTTCTTCACACCGTTGATGAGAACAGCTACAAGCAGTACTGAAGGTTTATGAACTTGAAATTTTGAACCAAAAAATATCAGATCATATCCAAATAAGATCATATCAGATCCAATAAGGTTCATATCAGATCCAAAATTATGGTCAACCGAGACGGTAGATGCACAGTTTTCTTCTTCTTCAAAATTTTGAATTTTGGTGCATGCAATCCTGCAGGAATTTGATGGAAGATCTAAATCATGTGGAGAAAATGGATCACTCTGGTAATCTGATATTTCTTCCAAAATATCCAAGGTGTCACATATTTTCACACCAGCAGCAACATTAGAGGGATAAAAATGAAATTTCTCTTCACTTTCGAAAGCAATTACTGGTAAATTTTGCACAGAATTCAAAGGAAAATCACCGGTGAATGTTTGCATGGAAGTGCAGCAGTATTTTTCTTCAATATCAGAGATTCAAATGTCTTCTTCTGTTTCAGAAATATGAGAAGATGATATATCAGAGATCTCATGAAATTCTGGACCATCAGGAGAAGGAGTCACTTCATGGAGACTTTCTTCAATTCGAATTGAATGTGTAGAAGATTCTGCTTCATCTTTATCTTGAGCAACTTCATTAGAGAGAGTAGTGGCTGAGTATTTTGAGTGAAGAACTCTTTTGGTGCTGGCTTCAATCTCCAAAGTACTATTATGATCCTCATTGTGCTTGCCAAAGGTTTTGTCCAATATTGTCCAGATTTCCTTTGGGTATTCAGCAGAATGAACAAGGTAGTACAAGTCATCAGAAAGGGCTAGAGCTAGTGATCCAAAAGCTCTATAATTTTCATTTAGCCAGTCATTCTCATTCTCATAAGATTCTTTTCCAAGTCCAATAGACACCTCATAGAGACCTCGTCTCTTGAGATATGCAATCATCTTCAACTTCCATTCTGAATAGCTTGTGAATGGGGTGAAAGGAGGGATTGATGAGTCCATTCGAAGTTGTACTTGTTAAGACCTACAAATCAAAACAAAAAAAGGCACCGTAAGGTCGGACAACCTGCACACTTAGGCTTTCATCACACCCAACATAGTCAATCAAGCAAGCTTGATCAACAAGTTCTTTACTTGGGGTATTAAGTGGTAAGCCTTGGCTTCTGGTGCAGTGCTGGATTTTTGAGCTATTGCTCAAATTTCATGGAGAAATATGTCAAGAATATTGTTTTTGAGAGATTGATCTTTGTCCCTCCGTAAGCTCTGATACCATATTAATTCTTGCACATGATCTAGGAACTAGGAATCAAAATCATCAAAGAATTATTAACAAATACTCATGAATTGGAAATAACTGGAATCATAATAGGTTTCCTCTCTGTATATTTTATAAACAATAAAGGGTGACAATTCCCATGCATGAACAATGGCTTAACTCCATGAAGAATTCGAATACCTAAGGAGACAATTCGAATTCAATGAGCGAGTCTAGCTTAACTGACTCTTTTCCATGCAATCTCACTCAGTTAACCACTTCACCAAAACCCTAATTGACTCACCAAAACCTAACTAAAGTTGGAGTGCAATAAATGACTGAATATCAACTGAAGGAGATCAAACACATGTCATAGCAATCCAATCATCAAGTGCTAGTACTGCATGACTCCAATGAACCTTGATGAGGTTAACTGAAGCTGAACTGACCAGCAAAAGTTGGTGGAGGCGCCTTGTTGACTCCAGTTCTTTAAATAATAATAAATAATCATTAAATAATCATTAAATAATATATTTAATGAATGGAAGCACCTTAACTGACTGTAACTGACTGGTTGAATTGAAAGTAACCACCAGTTAGCAATTAGGTGCACTAATGTCAAACAGATCACCCCTGGAGTGCTCCAGTTAGCCTCCTTGACTGTATGGAAAGGCTAAGTTAGACTCCTTGACTATAGGAAGGCATGGGTGTGACTGGATGATGGCAATTAATGCTCCACTGATGTCAATTAAACTTAGGATAGTGGTTTAACTAGGCCAATTTGACCGAAAGAGTGTGTATGATGGTAGATGTCTCCAACAGGAGGAGGGGGGTATAGTAGGAGGGGGAGGAGTATCATGGTAAGGTGAGGGTCAGAATAACAAAAAACACATTCCCATACTTAGGATAAAATACTTGATTTTTTTTTTATTAATTTCATATGTCCTACACTAGGTATTTGGCATCCAGGTGCACCATTTGGTCAAAACTTTCGAAAAGTGCCTATTGGATAGCCTTCATAAGAGTCTAGATAATATTTTCATAGCTCTACATATTTATTAGTTTTTTAAGTATGGATTCCTTCCTTATCTTGATCTTGACTTCTTTTTAGCAGCTTTTAAGGAAAAAGGTGAAAGCTTGTCACATGGCAACTGCCTTATTTTTTGAACATCTCATCCTCCATATTTTTCTTTCATAAAAGAATGGGTATATTAACTTTCCATCCTTTATCAGCTGATATAGCTTATTCATCCAATTCGTGACCTCCTTGAGTTGTTTGGAAAGTTCTTTATGCGCCAAGAGGGGGATTTTTTACTATTAGCAAGCCCACTTTTTTTATGCTTCAAATTTCCTCCTTAGGAATTCAAATATATAATTTAATTATATATTTGTGCAACATATTATTTTATAATTTTGTGTATGTTAAAATTTTTCAATGCTAGTTTTTGTTATGCACCAATTTCATTCTCCAATTTGATTGGATCTATGCATATGTTTCAAGCAATTTTGTGAGTTCAATTGATCTAATCTTGGGATTAATTTTCACATGGTATCAAAGCATATTTAGATCAATTGTATTCCTATATTATTTCTTTTTAAGTATTCACATCACTCTCCTAGGGATTGAATTTAGTCTGTTTAAGGCGCACTTGCTGAAGAAATTGATCATTCTCACCATACTCCATTCAACTAATTTGAATGGAAGGCACAAATGGAGATTATGATGAAGTTAAAAGGCCCCTTTAGAGTGACCATGGATCCCAATGCAGCAACATATAAGATTAAGTGCCACAACAGGAGTGATAAGGCCTATGGTCTCTTATGTCTAATCATTTACATATACCTTATTTACAAATATAAATTGATTGACATCACCAAAATAAGTATGGGATAAGATCCAAACCTTATTCAGAAAGATAGATGAAACAAGGGGACATTCAATAGAGAATGAGTTTGCTCACCGATTCCAAGCAACTTTGAGTCCTTACAATTCTACTTATACAAGTTAAAAGCTCTTCGTATTCAATTAAAGGAATCTTGTATTGAAAATAAATATGAACAATTAGTCTTGGATATACTTTCCAAGCTTGAACCTGACATTTAATGTTTCTATTGACGTTCCATGCCACAAAATTGACAACTCGAAAGTAAAATTCCTTCACTTATAGAGTTCATGGATTACTCGACCTAGGAGAAACATATGTTTGTCATGATGGGGAGCATTAAGCCTTGCAAAGATCAATATTTGGTTGTTGGAGATTCGAAGGTGGATTTTTAAGGCAAGAAGAAGTCAAATTCAAAGAATCCTCCTCATCAAAAGAAAGACCAGTCCAAGTCTCATGAGGAATCTTCAAGATCTAAGAAGAATTCCCATAAGAAGAAAGGTAAAGGTGAAATGAGAAAGTGTGCATACTATGGTAAGGGATATCATCCAAATATCTCTTGTATGAAGAAAAAAATTGATATCTTAACTGTAATCCTTGAAAAACAAAACATCTCTCTTCTTAAAGGCACAAAGAAGAAGGAGAGTGCATAAAATTTTATAGACAAGGAGAGCGTTCATGCATTGGTAGAAATAATTTCAATATATTCATCCTTTATCATTCATTTTGAAGCTTCAAGACACATGGTTTCATGAAGGGAGCGCTTCTCCTCTCTTGATGATTATAATGGTCCAAAAATTATTTTGGTAGATGATTTTGAAACCAAAAGCAAAGGGAAGGGTAGAATAGATATTTCCCATGGTTCCTTAAATAATGTTTTGTATGTCCCAAGTCATTTTTCCAATCTCTTGTCATTTTATTAGATGGCCCACACTGGGTATCCTAATAAGTTTTTCTTCAGTCCTAGTGATGTTGAAATCACTAAAATTTCAAATGGTATATTTATAAATAAATTTTTATTTGATCATATCTCTAAAGTGTACAAGTTCTCACACTTCATTCCCTTATCAAACCACTCTTCTCTCCTAACCCATGCTAATGAAGGTAGAATTATATGACATGAAATATTTCACCATCTAAAATACAAGTACCTATATTATTTGTGTCACAAATACATTGTTGTAGGGTTACCCAAAATCATGTTTTCTAAAGGTATGTGTAAAGGATGTGTTCTAGGAAAACACCCGAAGCAGAAGTATGAGAGAGTTAGTCACGAGAGAACCTCCACACCTGTTGAGCATATTGACAATGACATAGTTCATATTTTCCCACATATAACAATAATTCAAGACATGATATATATCCTAACCTTCATTCACAACAACATTTGAACCCAAAATCTTACGACAACCGACATAAAGTACGATTTTTTGCAGATTGCAATGATGAAAAGTACTATACATTCCAATTTTTTTTTGTCATCTTCCAGATTCATTGAATTTTATACTTTACATCTCATAGGTTTTGTGACGAACATGTTCGTCTGAAATTCGACAACCTTCACTTCTAAAATTTGACAACATTTTCTCTGAAATTCGACAACCCTCTCGTTTGAAATTTGACCACAGTTCGTTTGAAATTCAACAAACTTCTCATCTAAAATTTGACAAGATGAAGTCAAAAATCCGATAACTATTCATCTGAAATTCGATAACTATTCATCTGAAATTTGACAACTATTTTTCATCATGATCGTGATCATCATCATCATCACTGACTTCATCATCATCCTCATCTTCCTCATGATCATCATCGTTAACATCATCACCATCATAATCATACTCATTGTCATCTTCATCATCGTCATCTTCATCGTCATCATCATCATGACCACCATCATCATCATCAACATCATCATCATTATCATAATCATCATCATCAACATCATGATCCTCATATTCATATTCATCATCAACATCATCGTCATCATCATCTTCATCATCAACATCATCAACATCATCATCACCATCATCATCATCATCACCATCATCATCATCATCACCATGAATGTCATCATCTTCATTGTCGTCATCATCATCAACATCATAAACATCATCATAATCAAATTTTTCATCACTGTCATCATCATCATCATCATCACCATCATCATCATCTTCATCATGATTGTCGTCATCATCATCATCATCATCATCATCATCATCATCATCATCATCATCCTCATTGTCATCATCATCTTCATCATCTTCATAGTCATTGTCATCTTCATCATCGTCATCATCATCATCATCATCATTAACATCATCATCATCTTCATATTCATCATCATCATCATCATAATCTTCATCATCGTCATCATCGTCGAATTCATCATCATCTCCATCTTCATCATGATCATCATCAAGATCACCATGATGATCGATGATCATTATCATTAACAACAACACCATGATCATCATTATATTCATCTTTGTCATCATCATCATCATCATTGTCTTTATCTTCATAATCATCATCTTCATCATCATCATCATCACCATCATCATCATCCAAATCGTCGCCATCATCATCATCCAAATCATCACTATCAGCATCATCCACATCATCACCATCATCATCATCATCATCATCATCATTGTCATCATCGTCAACATCATCATCATCATCATCTTCATAATCATCTTCATCTTCATCATCATATTTATTTTCATCATGATCATCATATTCATCTTCATTTTCATCATCATAATCATCCTCATCATCACCATCGTCGACTTCATCATCATCTTTATCTACATCATGGTCATCATTATCGACATCATCCTAATTGTGATCATCATCATCATCAACATCACCACGATCATCGATCATCGTTGTCTCCATCATCATCATCATCATCATCATCATCACCACCATTGTCATCATCCTCATCCTCATCCTCATCAACATCTTCATCTTCATCTTTATCATCATCATCATCATTTGTATTTGTCGAGAACATCATCATCATCATCGTCATCATCATTGTCACATCATCATCATCATTTTCATCATCATCATCA
The DNA here is from genome assembly GCA_001517045.1 of Pseudotsuga menziesii. Classification (NCBI taxonomy): domain Eukaryota; kingdom Viridiplantae; phylum Streptophyta; class Pinopsida; order Pinales; family Pinaceae; genus Pseudotsuga; species Pseudotsuga menziesii. The sequence goes on along the minus strand of LPNX010266228.1, from coordinate 66,690 downwards.
TCATCATCATCATCACCATCATCGCCATCATCATCACCATCAACATGATCGTCATCCTCATCGTCATCATCATCACCGACTTCATATTCACCTTCATATTCATCATCATCATCATCATCATCATCATCATCTTCGTCATCATCATCATCATCGTCATCATCATCATCATCATCATCATCAACATCATCATCATCTTCATCATCATTATTGTCGTCATCGTCAGCACCATCAATTTCATCCTATTCATTGTCATCAAGATCATCAACATCATCATCTTCATCACCATCGACATTGTCTTCAACAACATCATCATCATCATCATCATCATCATCATCCATCGTCATCGTCATCGGCATCATCATCATCATCATCATCATCCATCGTCATCGTCATCGGCATCATCATCATCATCATCATCATCATCATCATCATCCCCAATATCCCCAATAGTAGGCCAAGGCGACTTACACAAAAAAGAATCAAGAGATTCTGAGGCGCTTTAATACATTGACTCTATCCTAGTCCTTGCATGATTGAATTGACTCCATGCTTCCCCTCATTTTGAGGATGGTAGCTAGGGTAAAACCTAAATTCTTTAAGGCATCAGGTTTGGCCAACAACAAGACTTCCAATTGTTACAATAATATACTCATTGTGAGCTCAACACGTCACTTATGAGAGTAAATTATGGGTGAGGAGGATGATACTCCATTCCACAACCACTCAAGCTAGACCCAATTGATCATGCCCTCTAATACATCTCAATTAATAGTTGTTATGGGAGGGGAATAGGAATTGTACCCCGCCATTTCTTTTGAAAATAAATTCCCTTAGTCTAACTTCTTCATTTGCTTTTGTGTTTGTTAAATAATTGAATTTTTATTTATCTTGAAAGAATGCAATAGTTTCAAAGTCCTGAATTAGAGCTTGAAATTTATTAATGAACCTTACTGGTAGAGTGTCCTTCAAGATGATCACAAGTACGTATGGCTAATGACAATGGATGAATTTTTTTATCATTGTGACTCAACTTTACTCGTATAACATGGAGCACACACCTATTTGATACAAAGCTCTTGCCTTTGCTTCATTTTTCGAAGCTATCCCTAAGTGATCCATAATCCCCAAGCAAATCTTGTTTGTGTCTTTCCCTTGGAATTTATCAAGACCCCCACAAAATAATATCCCAAAATAACCACAATGATAATTAACAATCAAAAGCTAAACTTTGCACTTAAGATGTGAAAATAAAAAGCTAAACTATGCACTGAAGATGTGGATGTTTTAAAAAAGTTATTATGTTATATCATCAATTTTGCGATCTTAAAATTACATTGGGAAATATGGGTTTTTTTCATATAAATTTCTCACCTTTTCACAATGTGGTGGTTAAAAGTTGAATCCCCACGTTAATATAATGTTAATTCAACAAAAAAATGTGGCATATCCTTTATTGATACAATTAATATTCTTACTCATTAAATGAAATAATCATAATGATCAAAGGAGGGCAAACTCCATACTCTACCCAAGTCCAATGAAAGTATTTGGGTTTAAGTAGGGTTAGTGTGAGCCACGATAAAATAAGGAATTTGCGATGGATATTCTTTCATATTTCATATTTACTCAGTTTTTAGAAGCAGAGGAAACAAATAAGAGGAGGCAGAAGAGAGGCGAAGAAAGGTGGATAGGCAGTTGTAAGCGAAAAAACCAGTCAAGATAAGTACAATCCAAGTAAGTATAGACTCACTCCTCTATGAAATGGTAGTTAAAGTCATCAATGGGAATATTTAAATGCAGTTTTGTCATTATGTTTCTTTCTTCATATTGGTACACGATATTCTTTTGCAGTGTTATTATTTTTTCCGTGTTTTGCAATGTCGTTTGGTCATTTGCGTCGTTTTTGCACGAACTTGATTTTGAGGGCTACAGGATTTGATTCAGGGGCCTTGAGGATGGATATATTTTTCATTTAACTACTCTTTCAAAATAAGACATTGGTTGATTATATTAATTTGTCACAGTGGTCTAGGAACTGAAAACACAGTCTCACAAAGAATACAGACAAATATGCATAAAATTGGCAAAATGGTGCTACAATGGAAGTAGCAGCTCTGTATAATCAAAAGAAATAATGATGATACAATACAATAATCATACAATATGCATGAATGTCAATACAATTCAAATTCCCAAGGAGGTCATTCGAATTGAATGAGTGAGTCTAGATTAACTAAATGTAAGCCACAATAAACACTCAAGTTAACTACTGATCAAAACCCTAATTGACTCAACTGAGTCCTAACTGAAGTCGGAGTGCAATAAATGACTGAGTATAACTGAAAGTAGCTAAGACACATGTTACTAAAAGCCAACCAACAAGTGGTAGCACATCAATGACTCTAATGAACCCCGATGAGGTTAACTGAAGTGTAACTAACCATTAGAAGTGGTTGGAGGCGCCCTTGTTGACTCCAGTTCATTAAATAATCATTAAATAATAAATTTAATGAAGGGAGGTTCCTTCACTACTCAGTTTAACTGACTGTAACCATCAGTTAGCAATAAAGTGCATTTACAACACTTAGATTACCCCCGAAGTGCTCTAGCTAGCCTCCTTGAATGAAGGAGAAGGCTTAGTTAGCCTCCTTGACTGAAGGTAGGTGTGGGTGTTCTCATGTTGATGTCATACGACACTCCTCTGATGTCAATTAAATTAATAAAACTTGGGATAGTGGTTTAACTAGGAAAAATTGATGAAAATGAGTGTGTATGGTGGTAAATGTCTGCAACAACCCCCCTTAAGCTATACTCAGGAGAAGTAGAAAACATAAAGTGCATAAGAATTCTAGGACCCCGGAAACAAAGGCCAAAGGTCACCCTGTACAATAAAGTAACTACTTAATATAACCAAGGAAACGAGGAAAACCTCATGGGAAAAATACCCCCCCTCAAACTAAGCAGTAAATTAAGAATTGGTTCTTCTATGCAGCAACATCCTGAGACTTTGCATGTGAACCTATGAATCCAAACTAAATGAATATGTCTAGAGGAATCTTCCTCTTTGGAAGAAGAATAATGCACTCAACCGAATCAGAAATATAAACAGTTGCACGGTGAAAATTGGACACATGTAGAGCAGCTGAAATCATCTGAAGATAGAGCAAAGGTTCTTGAGGATTTGAACCATGTGTGGAACACTAAAGAAACTGATATGTTTCAGCCTTGAACAGCAAACCATGAGTGGTAAAATCAGCCCCAATTCTTAGGAGCAAGTGTCCAAGCAGATGCAAAATGTCTTCCTCTTTACTTGTTGTGTGAGGAGATGAGCATGTGACCAAAGGTAGAGAAGCCCTGAGACTGTGGAGAGTGAATGCTTGCACTCCATAATCTGATATAGCTAATGAATCACATAATAAAATATCAGCAACCTTATAAGAGGAAACTAACACCAAATCCCCATAAGGAAATTTGAAGAAGAATTGAGGTACTTGATTTTTCACACAGAAATTCGTGAGAGCAGTTTAAAGCAGTACTAAAAGCTCTTGGAATTTAAAATTTGAACCAAATAATATCAGATTAGAAAGTAAATCATATCCAAACAGGTTCACAACAGATCCAAAATTGTGAAATGAAATCATTTCCCCAGCATCAGTTTCGAAGGAGACTTGCGGTGCTTGTCTCTTCACAAAATTAATGAGAATAGCTACAATAAGTACTGAAATCTTATGAACCTGAAATATTGAACCAAGAAATATCATATCAGATCCAAATAAGATCATATCAGATCCAATAAGGTTCATATCAGATCCAAAAGTATGGTCAACCGAGATGGCGGATGCATAGTTGTCTTTTTCTTCAAAATTCTTAATTTTGGTGCATGCAATCCTACAGGATTTTGTTGGAAGATATAGATCATGGGGAGTGAATCTATCACTCTTATAATATGATATTTATTCCAAAATATCCAATTTTTTACATATTTTCACACCAAAATAAACATTAGAGGGAGAAAAATCAAATTTCTCTTCACTTTTGGAAGCAATTACTGGCAAATTTTGCACAGAATTCAAAGGAAAATCATCGGTGAATGTTTGCATGGAAGTGCAGTAGTATTTTTATTCAATATCATAGATTTGAATTTCTTCTTCTATTTCATCCATATTAGGAGATGAGATGTCAGAGATCTCACAAACTTCTATTGCATCAGGAGGAGTCTCTGCAAGGAGGGTTTCTTCAATTTGAATTGACTGCGTAGAAGATTTTGCTTCTTCTTCATCTGGAACAACTTCACCAGAGATAGTAGAGGCAGATAATTTTGAGTAAACAACTCTTGTGGTGAAGGATGTGATCTCCAAAGTGCTATTATGATCCTTATTGTGCTTGCCAAAGGTTCTATCCAATTTTGTCCAGAGATCCTTTGGGTATTCAATAGAACCAATAAGGTAGATCAAGCTAGGAGAAAGGGCCAGACATATTTCTCCAAAATATATATCACTATCATTTATCCAGTCATTCTCATTCTCATAAGACTCTTTTCCAATTCCAGTAGACACCTCATAGAGATCTTGTCTCTTCAGATATGCAATCATCTTCAACTTCCATTCTAAATAGCTTTTGAATGGGGTGAGAAGAGGGACTGATGAGTCCATTCAAAGTTGTACCTATTAAAACATGAAAATCACAACAAAGGGGGCAATCTAAGGTCGGACAGCTTGCACATTTTAGGATTTCATCACACCCAACATAGTCAGTCAAGCAAGCTTGATCAACAATTTCCTTACTTGGGGTATTAAGTGGTAAGCCTTGGCTTCTGGTGTAGTGCTGGATTTTTGAGCTATTGCTCAATATTTCATGCAAGATCTATCAAAAACCCTATTTTTGAGAGATATGAGCTTCTTCCCACCATGATCTATGATACGATATTAATTTGTCACAGTGGTCTAGGAACTGAAAACACAGTCTCACAAATAATACAGACAAATATGCATAAAATTGGAAAAATGGTGCTGCAATGGAAGCATCAACTCTGTATAATCAAATGAAAGAATGATGACACAATATAATAATCATGCAAGATGAATGAATCTCAAGACAATTCGAATTCTCAAGGAGGTCATTCGAATTGAATGAGTGAGTCTAGCTTAACTAAATGTAAGCCACAATAAACACTCAAGTTAACCACTGATTCTAACTAAAAGTACCTCAGACACATTTCACTCCAAGCCAACCAACAAGTGGTAGTGCATCAATGACTCCAATGAACCCCGATGAGGTTAACTAAAGTGTAACTGACCATCAGAAGTGGTTGGAGGCGCCCTTGTTGACTGAATTTCATTAAATAATCATTAAATAATAAATTTAATGAAGGGGGGTGCATTCACTACTTTGTTTAACCGATTGTAACCATTGGTTAGCAATAAAGTGCATTTATGACACTCAGATCACCCTTGGAGTGTTCCAGTTAGCCTCCCTGAATGAAGGAGAAGGCTTAGTTAGCCTCCTTGACTGAAGGTAGGCATGGGTGTGTTCATGCTGATGTCATACAATGCTCCTCTAATGTCAATTAAGTCAATAAAACTTAGGATAGTGGTTTAACTAGGCCAAATTGACCAAAATGAGTGTGCATGGTGGTAAATGTCTCCAATAGATTAGGGTTGGTTACCCATTTTTATATGCTTATACTTCTCTCAGAACTTTACTTCATTTGAGTTTATCTTGTTTCCATATTTGTGAGACATGGTTTGTCTCTTTGTAATTTTTTTTTGGTGGTCAAGGCTTCAAGTATAGTGTTGATCAAATCCAATATCTATCCCTAGAAAATGTATTTCTCTATAACTGAGATACTTACACATTCATGATGGGTATCCCTAGCAGGTTGATGTCATGGCAAGGATTTATATATCCAATATCCCCTTTGGCTTAGGAATTCTAGCCTCTACCAACTGGCATGCTTTGATCCATATCAGATAACTAGATGCCCTAGGAATTGATTGCAGGACCTTTCTCTAGCCCAGCAGGATTCTCTGTCTTTGAGTTGCATGTCATTTCATGATGGACATGTTTTTAATAAGGACAAATTCTCCATTGACATGTAAAATCCTTGAAATGAATTAGTTCATAGATAAATGAAATTTGCAGTACTTGAGCATAATATATTGTATTTAATTATTTCTGTCATACAAGTTGAGTATTCAAGTTGAGAATGTCTACACTACAATCCTTGTATGGTGAGTCGAGGTGGAGCCAAGCTTTGCCTATCCATATATAATCCTTTTTATAAATTTTCATTTAATTTATGAACTCTAATGGTATAATCATTTCAGTATGTTCTAGATACAAGCTTTGTTCAGGTATATTTTTCTTAAATATAACTTTGATTCAAATTCACTAACTCTAATGGTTCAAACATTTTAGATTATTCTAGCTAGTTGGCTGGAAAATGTCTTTTCAAAACAATGTTCACTTTATTTTGCTATTGAAAACAATATATTGGCGTTTTAGGGTCAAACTTGAAAAGCAATATAATAAAGTTCAATGCCTTTATAAGTGTAGAGAGATAATCATAGATAGATTAAATGTTCAACAATGAATTATGTCAAATATAAATCATTATCTATTAAAAATGATGTAATGTGCATGTGTAAATCTAATGGCATAGTGATGTTAATGCTATAGTATTTTTGTCACTCAAACTTATGAATTTCGTAAGAAAGGAGGATTAAATTAAGGCCTTTCTAATCTGGTTGATGATATTTAGTATGGAAAGAAAAAGAGTTTGGAGCTTTCAAATACCTTTTGTTGAAAAATGTTGTTATTATTGTTTAATTTTTGTTAATTTTCATATGAATATTTAAATGTTTTTGGATGGTTGCATGTAAAAAGTATTGCTTGACATGATGTGAAAATGGTATGAGTGTATAATTTCCAATATTTACATCATTATATGATGTTATTTAGTAATGATGATATGATGATATTTGCAATGATGCTATGATGATATTTTGATAATTTCCAATATTTACATAATTATATTTACATCATTGTATGATGATATTTTGTAATTACTCACCCTGGCTGTTGTTGTTTCTTACTAGATCCTTCGTACACAGGAAGTGTAGTTTGTACACCTTCCCACTATGGATCCCAATCACCCAATCCAGAGTCCTATCTGACCCTTTGGGCCTGATATACACCCTATCATCTCAGAAATTCCCCTAAAATCCCTTTCGTCCAGTATGGAAATGGATATGAGGATCTTGGTCAACCCTAGAACATGCAATACATCATCAAAATAGAGGGGCTTTCCGCACTCCCTCCGAAATGAATTAGTAACAAATCCCTGTGCCTAATATTTCACATCATCAAATAGCTCGATGTGGGGATTTAATCCGCCCTCCTAAAAATTATTAAAGAACCTTTTTTTTCTATCATATGACAAGATTATCCATTGTTGATGTACCAAATACTGCGACCTATGGTTCTTTCCATGTAAGCTATCAAACAAAAATCCTCATCGAATATTTCATTGAAAAACCTCCCATATGGCTAGTGTTCTTCTTCTTCCTATCTAGGAACTAGGATGCAAATTGTCTTTACTTGTGGCAGATAAAACATTTAACCTTGGACAGGTCAATGTTCTTCTTACCACCATTCTTCTTTTCCTTACGATAAGAAGATGAGTCTTTTATACAACAACATGTAGAACTGCTTTAGCGTTGAGGACAACACTTTTTGAAGGGGAGGATCATGTCAATCCCTTAATGATGGCACATTACGCTATATAGTGTGGCATATTACTCCCTATATTGGTTTGCATTAAATATTATTTATGTTGTCTTGGGTCTATTAGTGGGTCTATTACTTGTTATTGTACACATTTGTCTCTGATATATAGGAAGCACATATTCTCATATTAGTCACCATAGTATCTTATCTTGTCTTGTGTAAGGAGGTTCATCCCTCAAAGATGATCGATTTTTATCTTTGCTATTCATTGTTAAGGCATGTAGTCATCTCTTATTGTCTATTTGTTCTCTTTATATGCTATTTATGGTACTTGGTTGCATAACATATTAATGTACTTTGTTGGGAGTGCAATGATCATGGATAATATGAAGTTCTAGTTTTGGGGTTTAAGAAAAATAAATAATTAGTTGATTAATTGAGAAAAAGTATAAGTAGATTGAGTGTACAGCCACGTCATAATCCATAGTTTTAAAAAGAGTGGAATAGCAAAGAAGCTCCAGTGCAAATCTATTAAAACCACGTACGCAACAAATTCATAAATTGCAGTGGTGCCAAAAATGAAAAAAGGTGGAAGATAGAAGCATAGTATGGTGAAATGTTGTTCAATAAAAATTGAGCACAAAATTAAGATCACAAGTTGCACAAACAAGAAAAATTTGGGGAAGTGAAAAACTTATCTCAACCAAAGAAAATTTGTAAGACACATGAAGAACTAAGTCCAGAGTTATTTAGGAAAATCCAAAGGACATAAGAGGAAGTGAACGATTCAAGCCTGGTGTGAATCCATTCAATCATAGAAAAGTGTGAAGCCACAAGAATGAAAAGAAGAAATACCTAGAATATGTTGACAGAAAGAGAAAAAAGGTAATTTCTTAGTCGAAGTATAGTTAGACCAAAATAGAGTTGAACAAAAGAAACTACATACTTCATAGGTTGACTTGAGAACAACTGACAAGTTAAAAATTTTCCATAAGTTTTTTATTGCATAGAGGATTGGATTCCTCATGATAGGTTGTATTTTTTCTACAATATAGGTTTTGTAACGAAGGTTAGATCCCTCACCTTTGAATTGGAGTTGATAAACCTTAAAATTAGTGTCTTTTGTAACTGATGTAATAAAATATTTATCAAATATTCAAATCATTCTTAATGTCTCTATCTTGTGATATTTATGGCTTATGTAGTACGATGTTTATTATACATAACAAATCAAAAATTCAAAATAAAAGAAACTTTAATTGAATATATGTTACATTGATTCAACTCCCTCTTAGTGTACTTGATGTGTTCAACAATTTGTATCAGAGGCAAGTTCCTTCATAAAAAAACTAATGACTCAAGGGAGATCCCGTAGAACACAAATGGATGGTCAACCAATGTCGACTACAAACAGAGACATTTTATTTGACAAGAGAAACTACTCTTCTTGGAGAGAAAGAATGAAAGGATATTTTAAAACAAAAGGACCAGTTGTCACTGGGAGACAACTGCATGTAAACCTACCATTTCATGAAACGAAGAAAAATTGCGATAATGCACATCTGCTAAAGAATTATGTCTCAAGCTATAGAATCTCTATCATGTTAAAGTGAAAAAAATGATAACCTAGATATTATTGAAAGTAAAATTATGTGCATTTTAAATGAAATGGAAAGAGATCAAAAGAAAAATGAGTTGTTACAATAGTTTCTTAGGGAGTCCAAAAGAGTGAGATGAGAATAGGATGGAGAAGTTACCAAATCAATGATTGAATTGATCTTTCAAGGTTTAAATTCCTTAAAGGAAAAAGAATATGAAATAATAAACCTAAAAGAAGAAATTTCTATTCTAAAGGAAGATGTAAGCATGCAGAAATTAAATGCTAGAAATTCACAATCTTTGAAAGATTCTAGGAAATTGGTTAGTGGATTTAAAATAAAACATAACGAAGCCAACGGAAAAAATGAAGTTGTGTGAAGTTAGTTTACAAAGGAAGAAAGCACATTTCAAAGTATCAAGTTGGAAGTAGAATAATTAAAAGGAAGAAATGAGGAATCAAAGGTCAAATTCAACCATAAGAGTAGTTCATCAATTCTAGAAAAAAAATTAAGAAAACAAAAGTTTCCAAATGAAAAAACCTATGTTGGATATGATAAGAATGTTGAAAATCCTAGGATGATAAATGCAACTTGAGATGGTCAAAAGGAACAGACTAATTTACATAACAATAACATGATTTGAACTCAAGAAACAAGGAAATCTATGAAGAAATAAGTGAAAAGGAATTAGAATATGCAAGCATGTCTTGTGAAGACAAACTTGAACATAGTAGGTCATCAAAGAAGGTTCAATCTAGGTATGGGAATTTTTGTTGAGTATATTTCTTTTCTTGTTATGAATATGGACATAGAGCATTGGGATGTATGAGTTATTGTACAAAAATGTTCAAAACTACAATTAAGCTCCTAGGGTGAAACAATTATGGATACAAGGAAAAATATTGTCATACCATAAGGTACTATGTGTGTGATGGTTTTGTAGACAAAGCACAAAACTGTTGAATCTTAGTAATACATTCAACGAATACCATGAAATAAATTGCAAGAAACAAAACTGATCATTTATGAATGAAAAAGAGAAGTGATAATGTGTAACATCAAAAGATACATTTAGATAAGTGTGTATAGTCTCAAATGTGAATACGAAAAACTATAATTATATGTGTTGTCGAAGATGACAACCATTGTACGAAGGTAGCATAATATTTCTACACTTAATATTAATATCCAAAATATTATATGAATATCCTTGATTTAAAATGAGGAGTATATACAATGTATGAATTCAAGGAAAAAGTTTACAAAATATTCAAGATAAAAGGAAAATCAAAGTTAGAAGATAATTGAAGACAATAATGGATCCATATACATTACTACTAAGATATTCAAATTTGGTATTGTATAGGAGTTGTTGTCTTCAATTATCTTGTGATGCAAAGTGTTTATTATGTAGTACAATGTTTATTATACAAAGTTACATACGATTCAAATGGAAAATATTTCAATAATACAAACAAACTCTCTCATAAGTAAAAAATGGGTACACCTAATGTCACAGAGGTCAAGAAGGTGCACACATTTGACATAGTCTATAAATGGAAATTTTATCAATTTCCCTATTCATGGGAAATATTAACTAGAAGAGGACAAGTCAAAATTATAGTAGTGCTCGAAGAAACTACTAAAAGTGAAAATCTAGGAATCCGCAAAGATCGGTGCAGTTTAGTATCCAATAAAATTTGTTCCTCAAGTACAAGAGTTTATAAAGAAAGGTGTAATTCACTTTCCAACAATTTTTTTTGTTGAAAGTGGTTACCATCGAGTATCTTAAAAAATTGTTCCAAGAATACCAAAGTATGCTCCTATTATTTCTCCATTCACTCAAATCAATCCTTCAAAGCTGAAATTTATTCTACATATCTCTCGTGAATATGCACTTGGGAATACAATTCTTTAATATCTTCCTCTCATGCCTAAGATTCCCAATGCTCCATATTAGTCTTGAGATTTTAAAATTCTTGTTGTTATGAATGTATTGTGTCAGATATACTAGACATAATGAAATTAATCCGATGAAGAGGATTTGACATGCTGATGAAAATACTAAATGAACATGTGAATACTTGCTAGAATGACATTTAGAAATTTTGCACCAGGACGAGTCACTCAAAATTGATGGATATGTATCTGCTGAATATGGTATAAATTATGATCATATATAGTTCATAAATAAGAATTCGTTGTGATAATAAATCGTTTGTGATTACACACTTTTTCATATATTCAAATGATTAAAAAAAAATTGCATTCATAATTGGTAGAATGGATGTGTTTACAACTTTCTCTAAATTTATGTTGGAAGCTACACACAGTGGATAACCAAGGTGTATAGGATTATTATGACATATGTGTGCTTACATCATAAATGACATGTCAATTCAATCCATTTTTTATGAGATTAAATCATGTGGATTATTTATTGCATAGCTCAAAGAAAAGGATGTCACTTGATGTGTGCGAATGCCCATAAATTTTCAAGTCATTGAGTCATTTTAAATTTTGGAATCAAGATTAAAATGAAAAATAAATGAAGGATCATTTGAATTAAGAAAAGTAGAAGTACGTAATGATTGATAAAGCTATTTATTGTAACAATAAGAAAACCCAGTAAATATCACCAAGCTATCAATATATATGTAACGATAATATCAGAGGGATCCAAGAAAGATCAAGATTAATTTTATTAAATCCCTTGGCTAATGATGTCAAAGGGAGCATCCAGAAATGCACAATCAGAGGAGAAAATTTTGATTGATGCTTACATTTAGGAGGAATAAACATGCAAGAGACAAATAACCTGGATAAGGAGCCCCATGACATTGATGTCAAAGGGGGGGAAATGAATACAATGGGAGGAAGAAATGAGTAACTAGAAGTGCGCAGCAAGGGGGAGCATAAAAATTGAAGAGTATAATAGTAGAAAAGTCAAGTTTTTGTCGACAATGACAAAGGGAGAGATTGGTGGAATTAATGTTTTCAGTGAGAGAGATTGGTGGACTTAATGTTTTCATTGGGAGATATTGGTGGACTTAATGTTCTCATTGATGTAAAATAGAATGTTAAATGTAAGATAGATTGGATTTAATGATTTCCATGAGATCGGATGTTGGCCTTGACTTAATGCTGTAATATGACATTGTTGGGATTACTATTGGTCTTGAAGATATTTTGACAAAGTATATAGAACAAGGTTGTACAACAAAATCGCAGTGACAAGAAGCTAGACACATTTTACAATAGAAGTGCGACACATGTTAAAGCAAATGTAGATAATTGAAGTAAGCACATAGTGGATATGTCAAAGTAGATACAAATGGAAAACAAGTGGGCTGTCTAATTTTGTATTTCAAAGTACACATGTCAAAGTACGTATCACAATCAACAAGCCAATAAAGTGTTGAAGAAAGGTGGGGTACAATCCCCTCATTGTGGTACAAAATACTTCTTCAGATAATCTGAGAAAATTAGCAAACGAATTGAGGAGAAAAGAATCCCATTGTTATGGTTAATTAATTAAATTGAGAGAATAAAATAAACATGTTGGCCCTCATTTGGATATTAGGAGTGATATAAATAAACAAGGATTAATGTACTTTGTTGGGTGTGTGGTAATCATGGATAACCTAAAGTTTTAAATTTTGGGGTTTAGGATGAATCAATGACTAATTGATTAAAATAACGAAAGAATAAGCAGAGTCAGTATCCAACAAATTCGCAAGATGCAAAACATGTTCCAATCTAAAAAAGAGTCGAATACAAAATCAGAGTCTTTTGTCAAGCTACCCGAACTAAGTACATAGCCTAGTCATAAATTTTAGTGACAAAATGGTGGAAGATTCGGTTTAAAGATATTCAATCATAATCAAGAGAAAATATAAGTTCACAAGTACATTTTGTTGAAGTGAAGCACTTATCTCAACCAAATAAAACTTGTAAGACGCAAGATAAATTAAGTGTGGAACTATTCAGGATAATTCATAAGAGATAGGAGGAAATGAATTATGGATGCTTGGGCAAAGCAATTCAATAAGAGAAAACTACAAGATCACAGGAATGACATGAAGAAGTACCTAGAATAGGTTGATAGAAAGCAAAGAAAGGAATTACTCAATCAAATTATAATGAAGGCAAAACAAAGTTGACAAGTTAAATCTTGTCTGAAAGATGGTTCTTTCAGTAAGTATTGGATTCCTCATGATACATTGAATTATTTCTGCATGCTAGGTATTGTGTTGAGTGTTGGATCCTTAAATGCTTAGTTGGTGGTAAGAAACCAAAAGATTGGTGTATTTTGAAACTTGTATATGAAAAGATCTATCAAATATTCAAAAGTATCCTTGGTGTCTCTAGCTTGTGATGTTACACTTATTCACCCTCCAGTGTACTCAATGTGTCCAAAAAATACATTAAAAGATATGAGAACGCAACAATATGCTGACAACCTATAATCCATATGATGCTACAATCCATGTAATCCCATAAATTTATAGCGAAATCTTTTAGGAATCCATAATCATCATTACAATAACATCTAAGTGCATTTGGAATTTAAACAACTATAATGTATTATTAATCAATGTCTCTAGGCACTAATTTACGACTATATCTTCCAATCCACAATATGATGTTGATTAATTACAAGATGACTCAACCAATATAAAGTTTCCCTTTTGAACACAATAATGTTTCAAGAATTGTTTTATGAGGAAAAAAAAGAAACTTTATAGCATAACAATGCCAATAGACAAATCATAATTGTTACAAATAATAACAAAAAGGAACTGCAAAAAAAATAAAATATACCATAATAATATTTAAAAACCTTTAAAAAACAAATATATTTTGCACTCGTTAAACAAAAAACAAACAAACCAAAAATATAAACACCAGTTATAGGTGGTTGTACACAAAAAACCAAATGATTCGAGAGATTATAGATTGGAATTAAAAAAAAAATTGAAACATAAAAATTACATTGGTGGGGATTCCAATATCATATAGTGCCATTTTGCATCAACACCACATCATTTCCATCATGGTATTACCAATTCCACAACAAGAAGAAAATTTGAAAATTGAGACTAACAAAACGATACTATTCTACTTGGTTTAATAAACCATTCATTAACTTGCTTGAATGCAAAAAAACTAAATACCCATATTTTTTTAAGTTTAACTAGACCTTGGCGAATCTTATGAATTATTAAAATTCGAAACCATAAAATGTTTGACAATATGATTCTACAAATATTCAAATTTATTCAAGGGTTTTATATAATCATTGGAGAATTTTCACAATTTTTAGAGTACTAATTCAAATAGTGGGATGTCTGCTATATTAAATATGAGGAAAAATACATAACGAATCTGAAGATAGATGTTTTAGTAGTACTAAAACAGGGCAAAGGGTCATAATACGAGTCATATGTCAAAGTGTGAAGGTATGACCTAGATTTTAGTGAAACTAAAATTATGTGCATTTTAGAAGAAATGGAAGGAGATCAGAAGAAAAATGAGTTGTTACAACAATCTCTTGAGTCCAAAAGAATGGAATGAGAAGAGCATGGAGAAGCTACCATAGCAATGATTGACTTGAAGGGTCAAGGTATAAATTCCATAAAGGGAAAAGAAGATGAAATGATAAACTTGAAAGAATAAATTTCTATTCTAAAGAAAGAAGTAAACAGGTAGAATTCAAATGACAAAAATTGAGAAGCTTTGAATGATTCAAGAAAATAGGTTAGTGGATTGAGAATCCAAGTAGGTGAAGGAAAAGGAAAAAAGGAAGTTATGTGAAGTCATCTAAAAAGTCATAAAATAGATGTGAATGGCCCATGTTGGAAGTAGAAGAATTCAAAAGAATAAGTGAGGAAGAAAAGGTCAAATCCAACCATAATAGTAGTTCATCAATTCTAGACAAAACATTACAAATCCAAAAGTTTCCAAACAACAAATCCGGTCTTGGATATCATAAGACGGTTGGAAATCCTAGGGATGATAAAACTATCTTCTGATTCTCAAAAGGAACATATGCAGTTATAGAAAAATAACATGCTTTAAATTTACGAACTAACGAAATATATCAATAAATAAGAAGGAATTACAATAGGAAATCATGTCTTGTGAAGACAAACTAGAACATAATAGGTCATCAAAGTTGGTTAAGTCTAGGTATGGGAATTTTTTTAGAGGATATTGATTTTATTCTTATGTATTTGGACATAAAGCATTGGAATGTATGAATTATGGTACAAAAAAGTTTAAAAATACAATTAAGTTCCTAAGGTGAAACCATTATGTACATAGTGAAAAATATCATCATACCATAATATACTATGTATGTGATGGTTTTGGTCACAAAGAAAAAAATTGTTGAAGCTTAGTAATACATTTAACAAATACCATGCCATGTATTCCAAAAAACAAAACTAATAATTTATGGATGAAAATAAGAAGTGATACTATGCAACATCAAAAGATACATTCCTATTGTTGAAATATTGTAACTTCAAAGGATATTCTAAATTACTGATGTAACCCAGGAGAGATATTATTATTCCTTTGCCAGGGTGTTGCTATCGAAATTGGTCATCATAGAGTCATGAGGTAAAGCCTCCATTGTAAGTTGGGTCAGTAGTACCCCAATGAATACTATAATATATTGTTTTGAGTCTTGCTAAGTGAAGTCAGTCCATAAAGTTTAGTGGGGCCAACCTGTTATGGTGAAAATTAAAGTGAATTAAAGAGAATAAATAAAGGAGTTGTGCTCCTCATTAGAACACACTCACTCACTTCAGTAGCACATAGGAGAAATAGAGAGAAACATATATCTTTAAGAAGGAGAATACAAGTTTTAAGGTTTTATCTTATACATCTCAGTATAGAGGAAGTTTTGTTGGGTTTTCTTTTGCTTGAGGGTTTCCCAAGATAAATATTGTGTTTATATTGTGATTGTGTTTCTTTTAGTGATTGTGCATACGATACTATTCTGAATTTCAATTGAACACTAATGATATCTATTCTATCATATGAAATCTTAATCGGGTATCAGAGCTATCTTGAATATGACAACTTTCACAAGGTGAAATTCTCTCTCCTCCCTCTGGGGAATAAATTAGGTTTTATCCAAAATTTGAAGTTTGGATGATATTCTTGCATATAAAGTTATGGCTCCCTATAATGTATATATTGATCCCATGATTGAATTTTTTGAGTGGTTGAATCTCCAAGAAATCCAAACCCTGGTTTGTCCATGAACTAAGAAATTGTAGAAAACCAGAACCATAAATTCTATAGAGATGCAACTTTGCAAGTAGGATTTGAAGGGTGAAGATTTGGGATCTCTAGAAATCAGTTGGACCAACCAAATTTCCTTAGTCAAGTGCATATCCTGGTAAGGTCATTTTTTCATTTTGAGAAATTTCAATTTTTAGTGACCTCCTGGACAGGATGGCCCCAAGCACTAAGGTTGAAGACAATCTAGAAGGGATAGAAAACTGCATAGCATGGATGTACAAGATTGGTCTCATTATGAAATAAAATGTTCTTGAGAAGTATATCAGGAATGAAGTTGCAGAACCAACAAAAGTTGAAGTTAAGGAGAGACATGAACATGACCTAATCAACACAATGAGGATCATTGTTGATTCAATCAAAGATCACTCAATCCCTCAAGTGTCATATAAGAACACACCAAATAAAATGTATGATGCACTTTCCAGAATGTGTGAGGGAAGGAAAATCAATAGAAATATGAATTTGAGAGCTCATTTGAGGGGCACCATAATTAGAAAAGGAGAATCAATTTAATATTAGTTCACAAGGGTCTGTATGTTTATAGAAAAACTAAGTGATAATGGAGATACCCTTGATGAGGATGAACTAGTTATGACTACTCTCAATGGGCTCAGTAGACCTTGGGACTCATTCATACAAACTTTGTGTGCCAAAAAATAAAGTATCATAGTTTGACATAGTATGGGAAGACTATTTTCAAGAAGAAGCTAGAGTAGCCAATAGAGAATATCTACTCAGAGAAGATGATCAGGCTCTATCCATCCATACTAAAGGAAGAAACAAATCAAACTTCAAGAAGGGTAATCATAAACCTTCAAAGAAGTTTCAAAAGAAGAAGAAGGATTAATCAAAGTAGCAATGCTAGAACTATCGTAAGTTTGGACAGATCGCCAAAGAGTCTCCATAACCAAAGAAGAACAAAAACAACAAAACATGTGATGCTCATATTGCTGAAGATGAGGATGAGGAAGAAATAGCTCGAAAGAAACTAACTAGAGAAGAAGGTGTAGATTAATTTGTTTATTCTCTACACTCTCTGGGTCTGTAACACCTAGAAATATACATGGCTTATTGATAGTGGTGCTTCAAAGCACATGAAAAGAAAGAACCAAACTCTGTCAATACTTGAATAAAAGAACTCTCCTTAGAAAGTATCATTAGGATATGACTATAAATATCCCGTAAAAGGTATTAGTGAAGATGAAGGAAGTACTGTATGTACCAAGTTTGAAAAAGAAATTACTTTCCATCTCAAATCTAGATAAGGAAGGATATATAGTTACTTTTAGAGATGGACAAGTACTCATGTGGTCCAAAGGTAAGACACTTGAATATATTGTAGTCATTGGTGAAGAAGAAGGAGGATTGTATGAACTCAAAGGACATCCAGAGACAACCCTTGTCCATGAGAATTCCAACTCAAGTGAAATGTGGCATAGGATGCTTGCTCGTGCATTAGCTACAAAGAACTTCCATTCATGAGCAAGGTGGTAATAGGTTCACCATATCTGAATATTTATCATGAGAGAACTTGCAAAGGATGGGAAAACATAAAGAACATCAAGAATCCCTTTCCTAAAAGTGAAACAAAGACTAAAGGTACATTGGAATTAATTCATTCTTATGTGTGTGGTCCTATGCCCTCCATATCATTAAGTGGATATCAGTATTATGTCACATTTATTGATGATTATTCAAGCAATACTTGGATATACTTTTTGAAGAACAAGAGTGTATTGTTCAAAAAATTAAAGGAATTCAAAGCCTTGATGGAGAACCATTATGAAAAGAGAATCAAGACATTAAGATCAGATAATTATGGAGAATACACTTCAAAAGAATGCGAACCATTTTGTAAGGAGGTGGGAATCAAGAGGGAACTAACTAGTTCCCTTAACCCCAACATAGTGGTGTTGCATTATGGAAGCAGTCAAGACTATTATTCATGACAAAGACATCCCCATGCACCTATGGAATGAAGCAACAAGAACAACCGTATATGTGCAAAATAGATTATATCACAGTGTTGTTGGATTCAAGACTCCTGAAGAGATGCATACCGGAGAGAACCTGAAGTGTGCCATCTCAAGATATTTATCTGTCCAATATATGCACATATTCCAAAAGAGAAGAGAACCAATATGGATACTTTGAAGTCTTTAGATCCTTCAAGATATATATTTCAAGATTCCATCATATGAATATCAGTAGGGGTTTAACATTTGATAAAGTGATAGCTCTTAATAAATCTAGAATGTGTTAGTTTGAAGAAGTACATAAAGATGACGTACCTCCCAAAATGGTAGAAGCTGAACCCTCTCCTAAAATAGTTGCATCTAAATATCATGATATGTTAGAACCTTAGGAACCCCCTACAATGGATATCTTTCGAAGGAGAAAACATGCTTGGGTAAGACAAATTATACAAGAGGTAGATGGATATGGAGCTCCAGAAGGATCCACAATAACAAGCAAAAGATCAAAGCCATATTCTAGTTATGTAGATTTGATCTGTCACCTTGTAGATCAAGAACCCACCAAGTATGAGGAAGCTGCACAAAAGAAAGAATGGGTTGAAGCACCGATGAAACAATACCAATTGATAATGAAAAATGGTGTGTGAAATATTGTACCCACTCTAGGAAACAAGATTGTGTTATCTTCGAAATGGAAGTAACTTAGGTTTTTCATCTACCAGTTCTTTCAATGCCTCCTCCTTAGCAGCCAGAGCCTCATTTTCTTCTACCTCTATATCGAACATACTACACCGGTTACAGTTCCAACATCGTTGTTTCCCTGGTTCTGCGCTATAGTCAAGACAAGCACAAAAATGTTCCTGATACGAAAGATCCACACCTACATTCAGAATCTCTATACAAACGTAGCACATAATGTTTCCACACCTGCATCTCACCTCATTGCACCCATCAATCTTGATTGCCGATGCATGGCAAACCTTACATTTTCTTATGACAGCTTTTGTCATCCTCTCTTCAACTTCCCTATGAAGAGCAGTCTCAGGATCCGTATCATTAGCATCATCACAGCTTAATGATAAATGATTTAGTTTATTGCATAGGATACAGGAAGCCTTTAAACATTTTATGTTTGGACAGTCCAAAAATTTTACACAGGTGTCTACTTCATATGGAATGCCACAAAATGGGGAGTAAACCAAACCTTCAATTTTTGCGTCTACTACAACTTGTTGGGCTTGCCTATTTTCATATCTTTCAAAAACATCATTTGGAAGAACTCTCCAAAAATCTAACAAAGGAATTGACTCGTCGCAGTAATCCATAGAGGCCATGCATGATAGAGTGTCATGTCCTTTGAGACTTTCTTAAATCATTTCCTCTACTCGCATCTTTATACATGAAAAAAAAAACTGATGGCCAACTGGACAGTGTATCATATCTTCTAATTTAAATTCTCAATAACAACAATTACATTCCATAGACTCTTCCCCTCCTCCATCCTTTTCAATTCCTTGTGTGTCACTCAGACTTTTGCTTTCAGCATTACTGATTCCCGCCATATCCAAGTGAGAGATTTCTGCATTTAAAATCTTTGTAGTCACAACTTTTCCACCAATCATTTCATCAAAGTCAACTGTTCCATTAATGATCACCATTCCTTTCTCTTTTTCGGAATCTCTGATGGCTTTTGAAGGTCCATTGTCTAATGAATCCAAACCAACCAAGATTTCATCTGTTGGATTAGAGGCATAGTCTAAAGAAGATGCTGAAAGTACGTCCATATTCTGGATATTTCGGATGCCTGCCATATCAGAGGTTTCTACAGAGACAGAAGAAGATGATGAATGTGTTATCATATTTTCAAAGTTCGCAAAGATTTATTTCTATAATTTGATCGAAATTCCCGTTCGCCTGGGAAGAATATTAAAATCAAATTGCGTTAGAAGGATGCTGAGAGTTGGTTAAGGACGACGATAAGCAAAGATGAAACATGAATAAAATACAAGTCTAAAATTCGAGTGCAACTTCTTATATTAAATACAATTTTCAATTCTAAGATTAATCATAGGAGCTTCAAGCCGACAACATTCGAGCACAACCTCAATTGTGGAGTTGAGGTGTTTTAAGGGAATTTTGTTTGCGCTCTTTGTGGGGGTTATTAAAGCTATTCTTCATTAGTGTCGCCCCGTAGACGAGAAGAAAGTGAGTTTTCACGTTGAATCAACTCGTATGCATTGGGTTGACTCATATAATTTCATCCATTGTTGGATGTGCACCAACCCAATTTACCATGGATGTAATTTTGCAATTGGAAATTTGTATACATTAGTGGTCCATCCTATCAATTAAATATATATTATGATTTGATGGTCCGTAAGTGTAAAATTTCAGGTCCATTGTACCAAGTAAATATATCAGGTAAATATTTAATAAGTGCATTTATAAAGTACTTCACATAAATTAGTGGTTCTCCCTACCAAGTAAATATATTATTATTGGCATTTAAAAGTATATTCATTGTGTTTTTTCCATTATACGAAGAACAAGTATTTTTTGTTGTATAAAAATTTATGGGTCATTAAAATTAACTACATGAATTTGAGACACATTACCATCTTGATTTCTCATAGGGCTAGAACCAAAATATGTGTCTAACAGAGTCATCTATCTCCTAGAATTGGCATTTAGGTGAGTGATGATCAAGTAGGCATTTTAAGGTTTACAAAAATATTTCTAAATCTAAAGTTAAATGATCCATGAATATTGGTTAGTTCTAATTCTCCATATACAATATATCAAATGAATGAAATCATGTATTTTCTTGACAACCAAGTATTTAACATTGTGTCATAGTTGTGTAGAGTTAATTATAGGGTTTTTGCATGCCCCAACTCCTCATTAGGGTTAGGGGTTTGGTCCGTTTAGAATGTTCTTGAAGTTCCACATTTGCCTAGCTCCACATGTGCAAGAAACTAGAGATGATGTGGAATCCACTAGACACCATGGTCGTTAACTCGATTCGATACCATAGTTGTCAACTGGATAGCTCAACTTGGAGGAGGCATCACTTCTTCATACGATCTTTGATTGAGGCAATTCTTGCACCATTTGAAAGGTATTGGTGTGTAGAATACAAAATGAACCACCAATTATATCTTAGCAAAAACTGACATTTAAACCCTTAAGATGACCCCTAATTGTTTTAGCTTGTTTGTTTACCTGAAATTTAAAATGTAGTGCCCCATATTTTGACTCAGGCATATTTATCACTCAGACTTATTACACTGTATTTACTTATTATCTGTGGACTCAACTATACTTCATAAACTATATTTTAGCATGTTATATGTGATTATTTACTGATGTTATGATGTTATCAGGATTATGCTCTAATTATGATATTATGATGTTATCATGCTTATATTTATGCTTTGATTATGATGTTACGACGATTAACATGCCTATGTAGATGCATTGATTATGATGTTATTCTAATTATCATTTATATGAAATTATTGTGCTTATGCGATTACCATGCAATAGTCGTCATCAGATTCATTTATTTCATAACAAAAACATATATTTGATTGTAATCCTTGATATGATGTGATATGTATGATGTGGTACATGGGAACCCATCTATGATGCGATTGATTTTATGATTTTATGTGATGAAAGGAAATAATGTGATAATATGGACCAGCTATTGATTTAATACTTTTATGAATGCATGTTTGCATAGAGCTAACCTGCAGGGTACAGGGGCTATGTGATAGCCAAGTGTGTGATGCAAAGTATGACTTAATACATATCTTGAAGAGAGCCTTAATTTCCAAGTGATGGTACAATGGCACATACCAATAAACTCGATAACAACGCAATATGGTTTGATGGAGTATATACCCAGTATGTTGAGAGGGATGGATGTATTTTCCACCCTATGTCACTTTCATACTCGAGGTCATGGGAGGGCAGTGCTGAGACACGCTCCCCAAGTTGTTGTGATGATGATGGTTAGATGCCTACTAGGAGAGGCTAGGTCCTCTAGTTAGCTGACGCTACCGCTCTCAGGTTCTATGTGGGAAGGTTAGTACAGCTGGCATCCACTTTGTACTAGCAGAGGAAGGAAAGGGAGGATGTGGATGTAGGTTAGGATTGTTTGACATATTAGTTATTATTGTTGAGTGTTGGACATTTATGATACCATATCAGTGATGGTAGGTACCAATATTAATTGACTGATTAATAAGAACATATCTGTTAAATAACTCTTAATGTCAAAGAAATCATATTATATCTGTATATTTGTCTTGTTGCATGAAATATTATTTGTATCAGCTAGAATTTAGGTGTTTTGGTTATAGTACATGTGCAGCCTGTGCATGTACTAGCCATGCATGCACACCTCACACATGCACGCTAGTATGAAATATTAATTGAAAAACATTAACCTTGGATAGTTGGATGGGTTAACTAAGTAATTGTGATTTATTTAAACCTGTAAATGTACCTTATTTATTAAGAATCAATGTGTGAGGGGACTTAACAATAAACATAAACATGTCGATGTTATCATTTCAATCAATTAATAATAATACTACAATTAAATTATTTATTGATTAATAATACTAATTATTATTTTATTTATGTTATTATTATCTATTATTATTATTGTATATTATTAGTGTTTATTATTAAGTACTTATTATTAAGTTATTAATAACATATAATAATTGACAATACTATTACCATTATTTTACCATTCAGCATAAAACTTAAACAAACAATATTGGCGTAATTTTATGACTGTTGGTTATGTTTTAAATTTAACACGTTCAATTCAATAGGATAAGCATTTAGTAATTTCCCACCATCTCATCAGGGGTGAAGAATTGTACAATTCAAGAAAATTTATTTACGTACAACAAATGTCTTAAATAATCTGAACTGGTTGGACTGCCCAAGAAAGAGATAAATAATACTTATTATTTTAAATATGAAGGAGGCGGTGGAAGAAAGGAGGGGAAGGAGGTATAAGGAGGGGGATTGAATGGTTGAAGAGGGGGATTATTTTTTGGAGAGTAATTTGGGAGAGAATTTTTACAGAAGAAAAGAGTAAAGAAGGTGCTGGAACAGAGGGGGAAGAAAACTGTAGGAGGGGGTTAACTCCAGAGGAAGAATTACACTCGAGAACAAGGAAGCTGCTATCGGGTTTATCGGGATGTGGAATCCTAGGGCCAGCAGGTTCAATGCTGGTCGGTAGGGTGGATCTTCTGAATTAGCATCAACGCTTAGATGAGGGAGAGGTAAGGTTACAGGAGGAAGGATTCAGGGACTATATTCAACTTGCTTAAAGATCATGTATTTTTCGGTGTAACCCTCTCATTAATGCACAAATAAATGAATCCTGAAAATCAGAATAGGAATACATGTCATTTTGCTGTTACATATTTGGACTTAGTGTTGTAACCGGCAAGCAGAGGACTACAGAATGGTATCAGAGCCCTAGGTTCTAAAACGGGAACCTAAAGGGTTCCCTCTAGGAGAAAAATAAACATTATAGGGAAGATAAATCAAAACTAAAATTTTACACACTGTAAAATAAATAAATTGATGTATAGTGTTTCTGTAAACTGAAGATTTATTACACAAGTAGAAATAGGTTCTAAGTTACAACGCACAGAATCAGTGAATATTTTGACAAAATTTTCCTAAAGACCATAAGATAAATGCTAGTAGCATACCCAACATTCTCTTCTGTGCAGAACCCTCTTCTTTCATAACCTGAATAAATAAATAAAAGTTTTACCTGCAAAACTCTCTTCTTTCATAATTGTAATTTGTATAAAACTTTAAACAAAATGAAAATTTCTATGACAGAATTCAAGAAATTTACATGCTTGTTTGGAAAAATAAAAATAAAAATAAATTTCGATGCCTGAAAGTTTCTTCCTGCCAATTTTTTTTCATCATTCAGTGCCATTCTTACTCAGCAAATCAAACAAGGAAGCACTGGCAACAACAATATGTCACAAACACGGAGATAAAATGTTCCAAATTATCTCTTAGGTTTTAAAAAATAATAATAATAATAAAATATAAAAAATATATATATATATATATATATATATATATATACATATAATGTGCCAGAAAGGTTGGGTACTTGTCCTGTGCACTACAGAGTCGACTTATCATTGCACCCTTTAGGGAGAAATTGCTAGTTGATGATTTCTAGGATTCCCATTAGTTGATGATTTATCATGGGTTCGATACCACCTAGGAGCGGTACATACACATACTGCAATTATGAAAATAAATTGCATGAAAATGAGAATTTTTTTTTATTATTATAATTTCTAGGATTCCCATTAGAGATCATGGGTTCCATACCACCTAGTAGCACTACATACTGCATTTATGAAAATAAATCAAATGAAAATGAGAAAAAGAAGAAATAATGGAGAAGTTCATTTTCTAAATTAATCGAAACCATTATCAAGATTCAAGTATTAACGTTAACCATTGTCAGGGATGGTCACCCGCGCCACCAGGGAACGAATCCAACATCCACCACTATAACTCCCGGCTTGACGCAGGCATCCACAAAATTCATTTTATAAAGCATTTTATGGAGCAAGTCCAGAGAAATAAGTAGCTATTACATTTTTTAACAAACAAACTAGAAAGAAGCAACTGTAGCTACTCGTAATTAGTCAACTAGATGCACAAAAATAGGATTTTAAAATTGCAGCAATGGTTCATAATTAGTCAACCTGATAGATAAAAAAATAGGATTCTGAAAGTGCAGTATTTGCATTAACCTGTCAGATGAACTTGAACTTATTCAATGATTAGTTAATGGTTCTCCCTATCTTGACGATAGAGATAAATGATGCCGGTTATCCATTGTTAGACTTTCTTTGTTCAGGAATAGTAACAGTCTCATCCCCATCACGAAATTTGACAGCAAGCCTCCCATCCTCATCAAATTTGATCATGGCCTTCGCTGCTTCCAGCCATGGTATGCCGAGAAGCAGAGTGTACGAGTTCTTGGGATCCAGCATTCTGAGAACATGGAATGTGGCCAAGATTCAAACCCATCCAACATCAATGGGAACGCCCTCGATCACACCTTCTGGGACGCTCTCACCATTGCCAGGAAGGAGCAGAGAGTGAGTACTCAGCATGGTGGGTTTAAGACCCAGAGACTCCATTCCATGGTAAGGAACTATATTCACATGGGTAGCACAAATCATGATAGCATATTAAACTATATTTCCCGCAATAACGACGCTCCAGCAGCCATGGCCATAGGATGTAACATGTTTGATTAGCTTCTCATCTTCTTCTGGAGACCAGAGGCACCTTTTCACTTTCTGTTTGTTGTAGCAGGAATCATTAGAGGAAATTTCAACTCAAAATGGGCCTCCTAAAATGAACTAATAAAATAATAGTTAAAATAATAAAATAATATTTATTAATTCTGGAGGAAGAAAAGAAAAAAAAAACTTTTTTGTTTGTATTTTTGACATATCTCCCCGTGTTTTTACTCAAATTTAGATCGGGAGAGCTCGTTGGATGCGGAATTAAATTCCGCATCCAACGCGTACCCACTCGGCATACTTTTGACGGACCCCGCTACCCTAAAAACAAGAAATACCTGAAAAAATGTAATGATGACATCATCATTACATTTTTTCAGGTATTTCTTGTTTTTGGAGTAGCGGGGTCCATCAAAAGTATGCCGAGTGGGTACGCGTTGGATGCGGAATTTAATTCCGCATCCAAAGAGCTCTCCCAATCGAAATTTGAGTAAAAACACGGGGAGATATGTAAAAAATAC
>LPNX010266228.1:9867-39315 GCA_001517045.1 Pseudotsuga menziesii | reverse complement strand
ATATGTAGGTAAGACACATAGTATATCTAAATGCTCCAATATTACTCATTCACTCCCAAATTTGTATATCCATGCTGTATGGACACTATGAATATAATTGTTATTTAACTTGACATAAAAATATCTGTTAATTAACCTTGTCTTTTATATTCAGTTAAATTTTATGTTTTTGACTTTCTTACTTAAATTGCAAGTTCAGCTCCTCCAGATATTAATTAGTTAGAAATAGCATTTAAATGTTAAATGTTGGGAGTTGAATGTTAATTGTAAACCTAACAATATAGATAACATTAAAATTTAGATATGGTAACGTTAGTTAGTCTATGTTATTGGATATTCAAGTATTAAACTTAAGGCATTATCGAGACTTTGACTGATAGTCGAAGAGGCGAGATGGATGTAAAATAAGAAAAAAAAACTGTTGAGACTAGCATTATGAGCTGAACGTTAAGGCACAGATTAAACCCTAAGACGAAATCGTTTAATGAAAGTGACTATGCAAGTTTTATGCAAATATTGACAATTTGTCTCTATGCATAAATATAAGCATTGCATAACTAAATTTTATCTCTACAATTATTAGATTGAGATAATAATGGCATAATGTTGTTGAATATGCCAGGAATTATCATGGTTCAAACACATAGAGATCGAGGTCAGGGTTGAGGTTGAGGTCGAGGTAAGACACCCTCACCGCCACCACAAACCCTGCCACTGACACCACCAAGGACAACCTCCAGTTCTGAGATGGAGGTGATATTGAGATCCTTGGAAACCATCATGGCCACACTAAACAGGCAGTTGGAGAGGATCATATAGGTAGAAACCACACAGGTGAGCCAAGAAAACTCTGAGAGGGCACAGGGCCCAAGGCAAGAACCACTTCAGGATATTTCTAGAGAGCTGCAGAAGATCAAAATTCCCGAGTTCTCAAGAGGATGACCGGGTAAGCATACCGAAGCATGGCTCAAGGGTATGAAGAGGTGCTTCGCACTAAATGAGTATACCTCAAGTTCCAAGGCTAGAATGGCCATCTTCCAGCTAAAGGGAGATGCCCTAAATTGGTGGTCAAACCTTGAGAAACAATTGAATCTTACTCCTTTGTCTGTTTCATGGGAGTTATTCGAGGAGAGGTTCAAGATGAAGTATCTTCCGATTTATTATATGTAACAACAGGCGGGTTCCTTTCATGCTTTGGTATAGGGAAACATGAGAGTGGAAGAGTATGAAGCGAGATTCATGGAACTGGTAAAGTATGTTCCGTACTTGGACTCGGATGATCAACAAGTGGAGCGATTTGTGTATGGACTCAACTACAAGATCAGGGCTGCAGTATGGATGTGGAAGCCATCTTCAGTTGCCATGGTAGTTGAGTATGCTTGCTATGCTGAGGATATGTCAGATGCAAAGGGAGGAAGCAAGTTGATAGGATTTAATCAGTATGTTACAGGGAAGGCCCCACGACCATACTTCAGAGGAGTACAATCCAAACCTCATCCTTATGGTAATAGGTTCACCCCGAGAGGTAACACTTCAGTTAACTTAGTATCCCAGGCTTTGTCAACAAACCATGGGAACCGATTGACAAGCACAGGGAAATTCCTATAGAGGATCGGGAGGTTTTAGAGGAACTAGGGGAAGCAACACATCCTAGAGGACTCTTTCCAGCAACATGCAAGCACCACCTAATGTCTCTTGTTGGGGATGTGGAGGTCCTCATTTTCAGCGGGATTGTCCTAAGGAGCAGACCAACAGCAGGTAGAAGGAACCAAAAGCATCCATGGGAAATTTTGATAACACTCATCGGATTTATGCAGCTATTCACAACCACCAGGAAGAATATCATTCCACCGTAGTAGAATCCACTAGTAAAGTAAACAATGTCAAACTTAAAATTTTATTTGATCCTGGTGCAACAGATAGTTTTATTTCACCATATGCATTAGATAAATGTGGGTTGGCAGCCTGCGAGCATGATGATTTTGAATCGGTCGAGATGGATTCAGGGGTTAAACAAGTAGTAGGTCTTAAGGTAAGGGGGTGTCAAGTTGAATTAGGAGTATGCACCACCAAGTTGGATGCTTATGACCTCATTGTCGGCATGGATTGGTTAGAAGACCATAGAGCTTTCATGGATTGCTATGCAAAGAAAGTCTTGTGCCTTGATGATGAGGGTTGAGCGATTCAAATCCAGTGTCGAAAGAGAAAAATATACCTCCGCTTCATCTCCATGGTGAAAGATAAAAGGTGTTTAAGACATGGATTTCAGTTGCTTGTAGTTGAGATGGTGAGAAATAGTAAAGGACCTTCCTTGAATTCTTACCCAGTATTATCTGAGTTCAAGGATGTCTTTCCATAAGAACTTCCACAACTACCTCCAGAACGAAAGCTTGATTTCACAATCGAACTGAAACCTGGTGCGGAGCCGATCTCAAAGACTCCTTATAGAATGAAAACCCTTGAGCTTTGAGAGTTACCGATCCAGTTAAAAGAGTTGCTAGACTTGGGACTAATTAGACCTAGTATCTCACCATGGGGAGCACCAGTGATCTTTGTTAAGAAGAAGGATGGATCTTTGCGACTGTGCATAGATTATAGGGATTTGAAAAAAGCCATAGTGAAGAACAGGTATCCTATACCAAGAATTGATGACCTATTTGATTAAATGAAAGGCGCATCAGTCTTCTCTAAGATTGATTTGCTGTCGGGGTATCACCAGCTTAGGATTAAAGAAAATGACATTTCTAGGACTGCTTTTCAAACTCGATTTGGGCATTATGAGTTCATAGTAGTACCATTTCGTTTGACCAATGATCCAGCAGTATTCATGAGCCTCATGAATAGTGTCTTTCGGAATTACTTGGACCACTTTTTTCAGGTATTCTTAGATGACATTCTTATATATTCTAAGAATGAGAAGGAGCACAAGGAGCACTTGCTGTTAGTATTAACTTGCTTAAGGGAACATAAACTATTTGGTAAATTATCAAAGTGTTCTTTCTTCCAAAAGGAAATTCACTACTTAGGGCATATCATCTCAGGAGAAGGGATCTCAGTGGACCGAGAAAAGGTGAAGGCCATCGAGGATTGACCAATTCCGAAGAATTCGCATGAGGTGCGTAGCTTCATGGGATTATCAGGGTATTGCCAAATATTTGTGGAAGGATTCTCCAAGATTGCAAAACCCATCACCACCTTGCAGTGAAAGGGAATCTGATATGAGTGGACCAATGAATGTGATGTCGCTTTTGCTGAATTAAAGAGATTGCTGACAAGTGCACCAATCTTACGGGTACCAGACATGGATAAAGACTTCATGGTTTGTACCGATCCATCGAAGCAAGGTTTAGGAGCAGTTCTAATGAAGGAAGGTGGGGTAATAGCTTATGCATCTCGTAAGTTGAAGCCTCATGAGGAGAAATATGCCACACATGATCTAGAATTGGCAGCAGTAATGCTGGCAATAAAATTATGGAGACACTACCTAGTTGGCAGAAGTTTCAAACTTAAAACAGATCATCAGAGTTTGCAGTATATTTTTACACAAAGGGATCTAAATCCTAGGCAACGATGATGGAGTGAGTTCATGAGTGAGTATGACTTTGGTATATCATATATCAAAGGAAAGGAGAATGTGGTGGCAGACGCTCTAAGCCGAAGGCCAAGGATTTTCTCCTTAATCCCCTTGAGAGTGGATTTGAAGGAGAAAGTGCTTGAACAACTCTTGGGAGATGGTTGGTATATAAAGGTAACCTCAGATACTCAGAGTGGGAAGAAGTTTGAGTTGAAGTATTATGGGTACCATATTGAGGAATATGGGTTGCTGCCATACCAAAGGAGGATGTATATCCCTAAAGAAGGTGATATCAGGAAAGCAATCCTTAGAGAGGCCCATAGGGCACATTATTGTGCGCACCCTGGAGTGAAGAAGATGTATGTAGACATGAAGAAGCTCTTCTTATGGGCTAGTATGAAGAGCGATGTAGTGGATTTTGTTTCAAAATGGCTAGAATGTCAGTAAGTCAACGCAGATCTTTGAAACCCGGCTAATCTCTTACAGCCTCATGATATTCTTGAGACTAAATGGGAAGTCATTTCCATGTAATTCGTTCTGGGATTTCCCCTCACATCCTCGAGACATAATGCTATACTCGTGGTGGTCGACAAACTGACCAAAAGTGCCCACTTCATTCCAGTGAGAGACACTTATGATGTGATGGATGTAGCAAGGGTATTCATAAATGAAATTGTATGCCTTCATGGAGTTCCAAAGAAGATAATTTCTAACCGAGACCCTAAGTTTACCTCCAGATTTTGGACAAGCATGTAGTCAGCATTAGGGACCCAGCTAAACTTAAGCTTAGCTTATCATCCTGAGATAGATGGGCAGACAGAGAGGGTGAATCAGGTGATTGAGGACATGCTTAGCATGTATGTTATGGATCAGCAGACACAGTGGGAGAAATATCTTCCTCTAGTGGAGTTTGCATATAACAACAGTCATCACAGCTCCATTGGTATGCCTCCATACCAAGCATTGTATGGGAGACCTTGCAAAACTCCAATCAGTTGGGACAAGTTGGAGGATCATGTTTTAGTTGGACCTGAGTTGCTTCAGGATATGGAAGAGCAAGTGGTACAGATCAGGAAGCGGCTTAAAGAAGCATAGGATAGACAAAAGAGTTATGATGATGCACACAGAACTGATAGAAGTTATGAGGTAGGGGATCGCGTATTTATACACATCCGACCAAACAAAAGTACCATTCGGTTTGGAAAGGGGACCAAGTTGTCACCTCGCTTTATAGGTCCATTCGAGATGTTTGAAAGAATTGGACCGGTAGCTTATCGTCTTGCACTGCCACTCCACTTGTACAGAAATCATAATGTATTTCATGTTTCAGTATTGCGACATTACATAGCCGATGAGTCTCACAAGATTCATTGGAAGGATTTGTAGATCTTGGATGAGGGAACCTTCACGACTGAACCATTACGTATACTGGATCATAGGGTTTGACAGCTTTGTAGTTGACACATGGACCAAGTTAAGGTCCAGTGGGACAAGTATAGCCCAGGCTCTGCTACATGGGAGGACACAGAGACTATGCGTCAAGATTTTCCCTCACTATTTTGACCATAATTTTGGGACGAATTCTCCTGAAGGGTGGGTGTATATAGTGCCCCATATTTTGAATCAGGCATATTTATCACTCAAACTTATTACACTATATTTACTTATTATCTTTGGACTCAACTATACTTCATAAACTATATTTTGGCATGTTATATGTGATTATTTACTGATGTTATGATGTTATCAGGATTATGTTCTAATTATGATATTATGATGTTATCATTCTTATATTTATGCTTTGATTATGATGTTACGACAATTAACATGCCTATGTAGATGGTTTTATTATGATGTTATGATGATTATCATTTATATGAAATTATTTTGCTTATGTGATTACCATGCGGTAGTCGTCATCAGATTCATTTATTTCATAACAGAAACATATATTTGATTGTAATCTTTGATATGATGTGATATGTATGATGTGGTACATGGGCACCCATCCATGACGTGATTGATTTTATGATTTTATGTGATGAAAGAAAATAATGTGATAATATGGACCAGCTATTGATTTAATATTTTTATGAATGCATGTTTTCATAGTGCTAATCTGTAGGGTACAAGGGCTATGTGATAGCCAAGTGTGTGATGCAAAGTATGACTTAATACATATCTTGAAGAGAGCCTTAATTTCCAAGTGATGTTAGGATGACACGTACCAATAAACTCGATAGCAACGCAGTATGGTTTGATGGAGTATATACCCAGTATGTTGAGAGGGATGAATGTATTTCCCACCCTATGTCACTTTGATACCCGAGTTCATGGGAGGGTAGTGCTGAGACACTCTCCCCAAGTTGTTGTGATGACGATGGTCACATGCCTGCTAGGAGAGGCTAGGTCCGCTAGTTAGCCGACGCTACCACTCTCAAGTTCTGTGTGGGAAGTTCAGTACAGGTGGCATCCACTTTGTACTAGAAGAGGAAGGAAAGGGAGGATGTGGACATAGGTTAGGATGGTTTGACATATTAGTTATTATTGTTGAGTGTTGGACATTTATGATACCAGATTAGTGATGGTAGGTACCAATCTTAATTGACTGATTAATAAGAACATAACTGTTAAATAACTCTGAATGTCAAAGAAATCATATTATATCTGTATATTTGTCTTGTTGCATGAAATATTATTTGTATCAGCTAGAATTTAGGTGTTTTGGTTATAGTACATGTGTATCCTATGCATGTACTAGACATACATGCGCACCTCACATATGCACACTAGTATGAAATATTAATTGAAAAACATTAACCTTGGATAGTTGGATGGGTTAACTAAGTAATTGTGATTTATTTAAACTTGTAAATGTACCTTATTTATTAAGAATCAATGTGCAAGGGAACTTAACAATAAACATAAACATGTCGATGTTATCATTTCAATCAATTAATAATAATACTACAGTTAAATTATTTATTGATTAATAATATTAATTATTATTTTATTTCTGTTATTATCATCTATTATTATTATTGTATATTATTAAGTACTTATTATTAAGTTATTAATAACATATAATAATTGACAACACTATTACCATTATTCTACCATTCAGCATAAAACTTAAACAAATAATATTGGCGTAATTTTATGACAGTTGGTTATGTTTTAAATTTAACACGTTCAATTCAATAGGATAAGCATTTAGTAATTTCCCACCATCTCATTAGGGGTGCAGAATTGTACAATTCAAAAAATTTATTTACGTACAACAAATGTCTTAAATAATATGAACTAGTTGGAGTGCCCAAGAAAGAACTAAATAATCATTATTATTTTAAATATGAAGGAGGCGGTGGAAGAAAGGAAGGCGGTGGAAGAAAGGAGGGGAAGGAGGCATAAGGAGGGGGATCAAATGCTTGAAGAGGGGGATTATTTTTTTGGAGAGTATTTTGGGAGAGAATTTTTACAGAAGAAGGGTGTAAAGAAGGTGCTGGAATAGAGGGGGAAGAAAACTGGAGGAGGGGGTTAACTCCAGAGGAAGAATTACACTCGAGAACAAGGAAGTTTCTATTGGGTTTATAGGCATGTGGGCTCGGGGGCTAGGAAACCCATCGGTTTCCTAGGGCTAGTAGGTTCAACACTAGTCAGCAGGGTGGATCATCTGAATTGGCATCAAGGCTCAAACGAGGGAGAGGCAAGGCTACAGGAGGAAGGATTCAGGGACTATCTTCATCTTGCTTAAAGTTTGGGTATTTTTCGGTGTAACCCTCTCATTAATGCACAAATAAATGAATCTTGAAAATCGAAATAAGAATACATGTCATTTTGCTGTTACATATTTGGACTTAGTGCTCTGCCTGGCAAGCAGAGCACTACATAAAAGGTAACATTTACCCCTTAAATGGGCCCTACCAGCCAATTCATCCAATCTTTAAACCACAAAATTTCCAAAGATGTGAAAAAATGTATTGATCCATTTCAAATCAACCAATAGCATTGATCCTTGGATAGTTGTAGTTCAGAAATCGAGTCTTCCTTAAAAGCTATAAATGTAATCCATGTTCTTCATTTACCCTAGAATGTAAATATACATTTCTTAATGAAATGGATAGAAGTTGAATAGGAATGGTCCAACATGAACATATTATGTAATTATGGAAATTTTCACCTTTTAGCAACGACTACTACATACTAAAATATGAAGAAGAGATGGAGGACTATAATTCCACAAGAGGTTGAGTGGGTGAGTGAGATGGTGGTTTAAAAGGAGATGAACCAAAATAATTATGAGTTAAGTTGTTATCCTTAATATTCATTTTTATCCAAACTTTTAATTAATCCATCTTCGTAAAAGTTCATAGCCATAATCTTGGGTTAATTATCCTAAGCTTGGGATTACAAGCTGGAAAGTGTCAAATCACATGTATGTCATTTATCTAGGCCTTATCCTCCTTGCATGCCACTAGGATTTTTCTCAACATGCATATAATTATTATGAGCTATTCCATTTTTCTATAATTCTCCTATGATTGAGCCATCAATTGTTGTCAGATTTAAACAATTATCACCTATATTGTAGGATGAATCCATACCAAGAACAATGGAGTTCCCTAGAGCTCCAACACAAAGTGTTCGTAGTCAACTTATGTTGGATCCCTTGGAATGGAATTAAGGTAAGAATCCTAAGGAGTTGTTAACTTTTAGAAGGGAATCCAAGGGATTGTTAACTTGGAGAAGGGAGCCCCATTCCCTGGGTTTTGTAGGATGATAGGAAATGAGTACTCGCATATTGGGATAGTTGTATGTAGAGAAGTTGATACCCTCTTATGGTTTAATAGTGATAAATCAAGGGTGTCATGCCAAAATAATATATGGCTTGATGGATCTTATGGGTGGGAGGAACAATCTTGCTTTGCAGTTAGTTGAATTATATTATAAGATAAGTGTTTTTTTGTGTGTATAAAATTCTTGTATTTGTATTTGTTATGTATTTTAATAATTAATGGTATCTTATGATTTAGATGAATCAAACTACTAGGATTGTGTGAGTGCATACTAAGGAAAATTTTAGGGCCGAAATTTATCACATGAGCTATTTTCCCATGTTTTTTTTTCAATAAAAAGATTCACCAATTTTGACACGTAAAATTTTTTTCACAATAAAAATCACCAAATTATTATATAAATTCTATAAAATCCTTAAAAATTGAATTTTTTTAGAAAAAACATATCCAAATATTTTATAGTTGACATTTTAGGAATTTGTAAGATTTGCTAATGTTTATACACTTTTAAATAAGTATGGATCCTTAAAAAGTTTCCTAGTGCATACATGTAGAAATAGCTAGAAAGAATTTTATATTTTTTTTATTAAGTCTAAGTGAATGTGTGTGTGTGTGTGTATCCAATCTCACTATAAGTAGTTAATTCAATGACTGAAAACTAAAATTAAGTGTTAAACATGAAACCATGAAATGCTTTGAGTATCTAGTCACTTTAATAGCAATGCAAGGTCACTAGCTATGTAACAGTTTGGTATTAGAGATTAGGTTGGAGCACTCGGACTACATTGACCATATTTTATTTTTATAAGTAGAATTATAGGCTGTAGGTAAAGTTTTTAATGAATTGCACAAGGGAAAATATTGGCGAAAACCATGTTTAATACTTTTATGGTTTAATTAAGAAGGAATATAGGGTGAAAATTATAAATTTCAGTTGAATTTGGATAAACTTCCGCATCAGTATCAAAATTTTATTCGTGTTTTTAAATCATAAAAAAAACTAATTCAAGAAAAGAGTGAGGAATTCAGAATTAAATTGGGTTACATAATGATATTTTAGTACTTGGAATGACCATCCATAAATTTGGGATGGACACATGTTTATGGGAAAATTACCAAGTATAATTATCTTGGAGCCACTTATAAAAAACCATTTTTTTAATTATTATTTGGATCCCACAAGTTCCACATGGGTACTTTGATGCGGATGTTTCAAGTGGGATCAAGGTGATTTGAAGTTACCACTTGGGTTAAGGAGGTAACTAGGAATAGTCGCATCAATAGAATATTATCCCGCGATCTATGCTTTGAAAACATTAACACTCAAGTTCTAGAATGATATATAAGGTCTTATTGGAGCTTACCATCTGAGTGCCAGAATGGTGAGTCATGTGATCCACATAAAGAATCAAAGGCTTGGCAGAAAGGAGGCTAAGAATCATCGGTAGACAATATCAAGCAGAGGTACCTATTTTTCAATGTTTGTGGCCCATAGCATATCGAAAAATTGCACAAACATTAATGGATATTAGGTGATCCATTGGGAGGATACAACATGTCCATGTGTCACCTTTTAATTTGAAACAACTTTGAAAATACTTTTTTTAAACTACTTTTCCATGAGTTGTTACCATTTCTAGTAAAGGAATATAGTCAAAACACTCCATTGCAAGGGTATAGTGGGACATCCCCTAGTGGAGGATGAAATGGCCACATCATAGGCTTACATGTGGGACCTTTTCGATAGCTTGAAAAACATGTGTGAGGCCACATAAACACCTTGGCACATCAGCATAAACTAAAGCCAAAATTTTGTTTTGGCCATAATAGGAGTATATGTTAATCAAAGGAAAATCAAAGTTAGAAGATCATTGAAGACAATAATGGATCCATATACATTACTACTAAGATATTCAAATTTGGTATTATATAGGAGTTATTGTCTTCAATTATCTTGTGATGCAAAGTGTTTATTATGTAGTGCAATGTTTATTATACAGAGTTACATACAATTCAAATGGAAAATATTTCAATAATACAAACAAACTCTCTCATAAGTCAAAAATGGGTACAACTAATGTCATAGAGGTCAAGAAGGTGCACAGATTTGACATAGGCTATAAATGGAAATTTTATCAATTTCCCTATTCATGGACAATATTAACTAGAAGAGGACAAGTCAAAATTATAGTAGTGCTCGAAGAAACTACTAAAAGTGAAAATCTAGGAATCTGCAAAGATCGGTGCAGTTCAGTATCCAGTAAAATTTGTTCCTCAAGTCCAAGAGTTTATAAAGAAAGGTGTAATTCACTTTCAAACAAATTTTTTTGTTGAAAGTGGTTACCATCGAGTATCTTCAAAAATTGTTCCAAGAATACCAAAGTATGCTCCTATTATTTCTCCATTCACTCAAATCAATCCTTCAAAGCTGAAATTTATTCTACATATCTCTCGTGAATATGCACTTGGGAATACAATTCTTTAATATCTTCCTCTCATGCCTAATATTCCCAATGCTCCATATTAGTCTTGAGATTTTAAAATTCTTGTTGTTATGAATGTATTATGTCAGATATACTAGACATAATGAAATTAATCCGATGAAGAGGATTTGACATGCTGATGAAAATACTAAATGAACATGTGAATACTTGCTAGAATGACATTTAGAAATTTTGCACCAGGAGGAGTCACTCAAAATTGATGGATATGTATCTGATGAATATGGTACAAATTATGATCATATATAGTTCATAAATAAGGATTCGTTGTGATGATAAATCGTTTGTGCTTACACTCTTTTACATATATTCAAATGATGAATAAAAATTGCATTCATAATTGGTAGAATGGATGTGTTTACAACTTTCTCTAAATATATGTTGGAAGCTGCACACAGTGGATAACCAAGGTGTATAGGATTATTATGACATATGTGTGCATACATCATAAATGACATGTCAATTCAATCCAGTTTTTTATGAGATTAAATCATGTGGATTATTTATTGCATAGCTCAAAGAAAAGGATGTCACTTGATGTGTGCGAATGCCCATAAATTTTCAACTCATTGAGTAATTTTTAATTTTGGAATCAATATTAAAATGAAAAATAAATGAAGGATCATCTGAATTAAGAAAAGTAGAAGTATGCAATGATTGATAAATCTATTTATTGTAACAATAAGAAAACCCATTAAAGATCACCAAGCTATCAATATATATGTAAAGATAATATCAGGGGGATCCAAGAAAGATCAAGATTAAATTTATTAAAGCCCTTGGCTAATGATGTCAAAGGGAGCATCCAAAAATGGACAATCAAAGGAGAAAATTTTGGTTGATGCTTACATTTAGGGGGAGTAAACATGCAAGAGACACATAACCTGGATAAGGAGCCCCATGACATTGATGTTGAAGGGGGGCAAATGAAGACAATGGGAGGAAGAAATGAGTAATTAGAAGTGTGCATCAAGGGGGAGCATAAAAGTTGAAGAATATAATAGTAGAAAAGTCAAGTTTTTGTCAACAATGAGTACAAAGGGAGAGATTGGTGGACTTAATGTTTTCATTGAGAGAGATTGGTGGACTTAATGTTTTCATTGAGAGAGATTGGTGGACTTAATGTTTTCATTGGGAGAGATTGGTGGAGTTCATGTTCTCATTGATGTAAAATAGAATGTTAAATGTCAGATAGATTGGATTTAATGATTTCCGTTAGATAGGATGTTTTCCTTGACTTAATGCTGTAATATGATATTGTTTGGCTTACTATTGGTCTTGAACCTAGTTTGACAAAGTAGTATAAAACAAGGTTGTATAACAAAATCGTAGTGACAAGAAACTAGACACATTTTACAATAGAAGTGTGACACATGTTGAAGCAAATGTAAATAATTGAAGTAAGCACATAGTGGATATGCCAAAGTAGATACAAATTGAAAACAAGTGGGGTACAAGCCCCTCATTGTGGTACAAAATACTTCTTCAGATAATTTGAGAAAATTAGTAAATGAATTGAGGAGAAAAGAATCCCATTGTTATGGTTAATTAATTAAATTAAGAGAATAAAATAAACATGTTGGTGCTCATTTGGATATTAGGAGTGATATAAATAAACAAGGATTAATGTACTTTGTTGGGTGTGTGGTAATCATGGATAACCTAAAGTTTTAAATTTTGGGGTTTAGGATGAATCAATGACTAATTGATTAAAATAACGAAATAATAAGCAGAGTTAGTATCCAACCAATTCGCAAGTTGTAAGACATGTTCCAATCTAAAAAAGAGTCGAATACAAAATCAGAGTCTTTTGTCAAGCTACCCGAACTAAGTACATAGCTAAGCCATAAATGTTAGTGACAAAATGGTGGAAGATAAAGGTAGATTTCGGTTTAAAGCTATTCAATCATAATCAAGAGCAAATATAAGTTCACAAGTACATTTTGTTGAAGTGAAGCACTTATCTCAACCAAATAAAATTTGTAAGATGCAAGATAAATTAAGTGTGGAACTATTCAGGATAATTCATAAGAGATAGGAGGAAATGAATTATGGATTCTTGGGTGAAGCAATTCAATAGAAGAAAACTACATGATCACAGGAATGACAAGAAGAAGTACCTAGAATAGGTTGATAGAAAGCAAAGAAAGGAATTACTCAATCAAAGTATAATGAAGGCAAAACAAAGTTGACAAGTTAAATCTTGTCTGCAAGATGGTTCTTTCAGTAAGTATTGGATTCCTCATGAGACATTGAATTCTTTCTGCATGCTAGGTATTGTGTTGAGTGTTGGATCCTTAAATGCTTAGTTGGTGCTAAGAAACCCAAAGATTGGTGTATTTTGAAACTTGTATATGAAAAGATCTATCAAATATTCAAGAGTATCCTTGGTGGCTCTAGCTTGTGATGTTACACTTATTCACCCCCCAGTTTACTCAATGTGTCCAAAAAATACATTAAAAGATATGAGAACGTAACAATATGCTGACAACCTATAATCCATCTCATGCTACAATCCATGTAATCCCATAAATTTATAGCGAAATTTTTTAGGAATCCATAATCATCATTACAATAACATCTAAGTGCATTTGGAATTTAAACAACTATAATGTATTATTAATCAATGTCTTTAGGCACTAGTTTATGACTATCTCTTCCAATCCACAATATGTTGTTGATTAATTACAAGATGACTCCACTAATATAAAGTTTCCCTTTTGAACACAATAATTTTTCAAGAATTGTTTTATGAGGAAAAACAAGAAACTTTATAGCATAACAATGCCAATAGACAAATCATAATTGTTACAAATAATAACAGAAAGGAACTGCAAAAAAATAAAATATACCATAATAATCTTTAAAAACCTTTAAAAAACAAATATATTTTGCACCCGTTAAACGGAAAACAAGCAAACCAAAAATATAGACACTAGTTATAGGTGGTTGTACACAAAAAACCAAATGATTCGAGAGATTATAGATTGGAATTTAAAAAAAAATGAACCATAAATATTACATTGGTGGGGATTCCAAGATCATATAGTGCCATTTTGCATCAACACCACATCATTTCCATCATGGTGTTTCTAATTCCACAACAAGAAGAAAATTTGAAAATTGAGACTAACAAAACGATACTATTCTACTTGGTTTAATAAACCATTCATTAACTTGCTTGAATGCAAAAAAACTAACTACCCATATTTTTTAAAGTTTAACTAGACCTTGGCGAATCTTATGAATTATTAAATTCGTAACCATAAAATGTTTGACAATATTTTTCTACAAATATTCAAATTTATTCAAGGGTTTTATATAATCATTGGACAATTTTCATGGTTTTTAGAGTACTAATTCAAATATTGGGGATGACTGCTCTATTAAATATGACGAAAAATACATAAGGAATCTTAAGATAGATGTTTTAGTAGTACTAAAATAGGGCAAAGGGTTATAATATGAGTCATATGTCAAAGTGTGAAGGTATGACCTAGATTTTAGTGAAACTAAAATTATGTGCATTTTAGAAGAAATGGAAAGAGATCAGAAGAAAAATGAGTAGTTACAACAATCTCTTGAGTCCAAAAGAATGGAACGAGAAGAGCACAGAGAAGCTACCGTAGCAATGATTGACTTGAAGGGTCAAGGCATAAATTCCATAAAGGGAAAAGAAGATGAAATTATAAACTTGAAAGAATAAATTTCTATTCTAAAGGAAGAAGTAAATAGGTAGAATTCAAATGACAAAAATTGAGAAGCTTTGAATGATTCAAGAAAACAGGTTAGTGGATTGAGAATCCAACCATGTGAAGGAAAAGGAAAAAAGGAAGTTATGCGAAGTCATCTAAAAATCCATAAAATAGATGTGAATGTCCCATGTTGGAAGTAGAAGAATTCAAAAGAAGAAGTGAGGAAGAAAAGGTCAAATCCAACCATAATAGTAGTTCATCAATTCTAGACAAAACATTACAAATCCAAAAGTTTCCAAACAACAAATCTGGTCTTGGATATCATAAGACGGTTGTAAATCCTAGGGATGGTAAAACTATCTTTTGATTCTCAAAAGGAACATATGTAGTTATAGAAAAATAACATGCTTTAAATTTAGGAACTAAGGAAATATATCAATAAATAATAAGTAATTACAATAGGAAAGCATCTCTTGTGAAGATAAACTAGAACATAATAGGTCATCAAAGTTGGTTAAGTCTAGGTATGGGAATTTTTTTAGAGGATATTGATTTTCTTCTTATGTATTTGAACATAAAGCATTGGAATGTATGAATTATGGTACAAAAAAGTTTAAAAATACAAATAAGTTCCTAAGGTGAAACCATTATGGACATAGTGAAAAATATCATCATACCATAATATACTGTGTATGTGATGGTTTTGGTCACAAAGAAAAAAATTGCTGAAGCTTAGTAATACATTTAACAAATACCATACCATGTATTCCAAAAAACAAAACTAATAATTTATGGATGAAAATAAGAAGTGATACTATGCAACATCAAAAGATACATTCATATTGTTGAAATATTTTAACTTCAAAGGATATTCTAAATGTATTTTATTGATGTAACCCAGGAGAGATGTTATTATTCCTCTGTCAGGGTGTTGCTATCGAAATTGGTCATCATAGAGTCATGAGGTAAATCCTCCATTGTAATTCGGGTTAGTAGTACCCCAATGAATACTATAATATATTGTTTTGAGTCTTGCTAAGTGAAGTTGGCCCATAAAGTTTAGTGGGGCCGACTTGTTATGGTGAAAAGTCAAGTGACTTAAAGAGAATAAATAAAGGAGTTGTGCTCCTCATTAGAACACACTCA
The DNA here is from genome assembly GCA_001517045.1 of Pseudotsuga menziesii. NCBI lineage: Eukaryota > Viridiplantae > Streptophyta > Pinopsida > Pinales > Pinaceae > Pseudotsuga > Pseudotsuga menziesii. The sequence goes on along the minus strand of LPNX010266228.1, from coordinate 23,603 downwards.
CTCACTTCAGTAGCACATAGGAGAAAGAGAGAGAAACATATATCTTTAAGGAGGAGAATACAAGTTTTAAGGTTTTATCTTATACATCTCAATATAGAGGAAGTTTCGTTGGGTTTTCTTCCCCTTGAGGGTTTCCCAAGATAAATATTGTGTCTATATTGTGATTGTGTTTCTTTTAGTGATTGTGCATACGATACTATTATGAATTTCGATCGAACACTAATGATATCTAGTCTAGCATATGAAATCTTAATAGGGTATCAAAGCTATCCTGAATATGACAACTTTCACAAGGTGGAATTCTCTCTCCTCCCTCTCGAGAAGAAATTAGGTTTTATGCAAAATTTGGAGTTTAGATGATATTCTTGAATTTAAAGTTGTGGATCCCTATAATGTATCTATTGCTCCCATGATTGAATTTTTTGAGTGGTTGAATCTCCAAGAAATCCAAACCCTAATTTGTCCCTGAACTAGAAAACTGTAGAAAACCAATACCATAAATTCTGTAGAGATGCAACTTTGCAAGTAGGATTTGAAGGGTGAAGATTTGGGATCTCTAGAATTCAGTTGGACCAACCAAATTTCCTTATTCAAGTGCATATCCTGGTAGGGTCATCTTTTAATTTTGAGAAATTTCAATTTTTAGTGACCTCCTGGACAAGATGGCCCCAAGCATTAAGGTTGAAGACAATCTAGAAGGAATAGAAAACTTCATAGCATGGATGTACAATATTGATCTCATTATGAAATAAAATGTTCTTGAGAAGTATATCAGGAATGAAGTTGCAGAACCAACAAAAGTTGAATTTAAGGAGGGACATGAACAAGACCTAATAAACACAATGAGGATCATTGTTGATTCTATAAACGATCACTTGATCCCTCAAGTGTCATCTAAGAACACACGAAATAAAATGTATGATGCACTTTCCAGAATCTGTGAGGGAAGGAACATCAACAGAAAGATGAATTTGAGAGCTCAATTGAAGGGAACCAGGATGAGAAAAGGAGAATCAATTCAATATTACTTCACAAGGGTCTCTGAGTTCATAGAAAAACTAAGTGATATTGGAGATACCCTTGATGAGGATGAACTAGTTATGACTACTCTCAATAGGCTCATTAGACCTTGGGACTCATTCATACAAACTTTGTGTGCCAAAAAATAAAGTATCGTAGTTTGACATAGTACGAGAAGACTGTTTTCAAGAAGAAGCTAGAGTATCCAATATAGAATCTCTACTTAAAGAAGATGATCAGGCTCTATCCATCCATACTAAAGGAAGAAACAAATCAAACTTTAATAAGGGTAATCATAAACCTTCAAAGAAGTTTCAAAAGAAAAACAAGGATTAATCAAAGTAGCAATGCTACAACTATCGTAACTTTGGACAGATCAGCAAAGAGTATCCATAACCAAAGAAGAACAAAAACAACAAAAGACATGATGCTCATCTTTCTAAAGATGAGGATGAGGAAGAAATACCTCGAAAGAGACTAACTAGAGAAGAAGGTGTAGATGAATTTTTTTATTCTCTACACTCTCTAGGTCTGTAACACCTAGAAATATACATGGCTTATTGATAGTGGTGCTTCAAAGAACATGAAAAGGAAGAACCAAACTCTGTCAATACTTGAAGAAAAGAACTCTCCTTAGAAAGTATCATTAGGATATGACTATAAATATCTCGTAAACGGTATTGGTGAAGATGAAGGAAGTACTGTATGTACCAGGTTTGAAAAAGAACTTACTTTCCATCTCAAATCTAGATAAGAAACGATATATAGTTACTTTTATAGATGGACAAGTACTCATGTGGTCCAAAGGTAAGACACTTGAATATCTTGTAGTCATTGGAGAAGAAGAAGGAGGATTGTACGAACTCAAAGGACATCTAGAGACAATCCTTGTCCATGAGAATTCCAACTCAAGTGAAATGTGGCATAGGAGGCTTGCTCACATTAGCTACAAAGAACTTCCCTTCATGATCAAGGTGGTAATAGGTTCACCATATCTGAATATTTATCATGAGAGAACTTGCAAAGGATGGGAAAACATAAAGAACATCAAGAATCCCTTTCCTAAAAGTGAAACAAAGACTAAAGGTACATTGGAATTAATCCATTATTATGTGTGTGGTCCTATGCCCTCCATATCATTATGCGGATATCAGTATTGTGTCACATTTATTGATGACTATTCAAGAAATACTTGGATATACTTTTTGAAGAACAAGAGCGGATTGTTCAAAAAATTAAAGGAATTCAAAGCCTTGATGGATAACCATTATGAAAAGAGAATCAAGACATTAAGATCAGATAATTGTGGAGAATACACTTCAAAGGAATTTGAACCATTTTGTAAGGAGGTGGGAATCAAGAGGGAACTAACTAGTTCACTTAAACCCAACATAGTGGTGTTGCATTATAGAAGAAATCATGACTATTATTCATGACAAAGGTGTCCCCATGCACCTATGGAATGAAGCAACAAGAACAACCATATATGTGCAAAATAGATTATATCACAGTGCTATTGGATTCAAGACTCTTGAAGAGATGCATACAAGAGAGAAACCTGAAGTGTGCCATCTCAAGATATTTATCTGTCCAATATATGCACATATTCCAAAAGAGAAGAGAACCAAGATGGATATTGTGAAGTATTTAGATCCTTCAAGATATATATTTCAAGATTCCATCATATGGATATTAGTAGGGGTTTAACATTTGATAAAGAGATAGCTCTGAAGAAATCTAGAATGTGTTAGTTTAAAGAAGTACATAAAGATGATGTACCTCCCAAAATGGTAGAAGTTGAACCCTCTCCTAAAATAGTTGCATCTAAATATCATGATATGTTAGAACGTTAGGAACCCCCTACTATGGATATCTCTTGAAGGAGAAAACTTGCTTGGGTAAGACAAATTATACAAGAGGTAGAGAGATGTGGATCTCTAGAAGGATCCACAATAAAAATCAAAAGATCAAAGCCATATTCTAGTTATGTAGATTTGATCTGTCAACTTGTAGATCAAGAACCCACCAAGTATGAGGAAGCTGCACAAAAGAAAGAATGGGTTGAAGAACTGATGAAACAATACCAATTGATAATGAAAAATGGTGTTTGAGATATTGTACCCAAACAAGGAAACAAGATTGTGTAATCTTCGAAATGGATCTACAAGATAAAACATGATGCTGACAAAAGTATTGAAAAGTACAAGGTAATATTTGTGGCTAGAGGATTCTCTCAGAAAGAGGGGATTTATTATGAAGATATATATGCTCGAGTAGTAAGGTACACTTCCATCATAACCATCATGGAACTTGATTCCGTGATGAAATGGGACTTACACCAAATGGATGTAAAGACAACCTTCATGAATGGTATGATTGAGGTGGAGTTTTACATCGAACAACCAAGTATTTGAATTCAAATACAAAGTGACTCATGTATGTAAGTTGAAAAAGGATCTATATGGATTGAAGCAAGCTCCTAGAGCTTGGTATGGTAGAATAGATAGCTTCTTGACAACCTTGGAATTTACCAATATTAAAGATGATCCTAGCCTTTATCTTAAGGTTATGAATGATGAACCTGCCATACTACTATTGTATGTAGATCTTCTATTTTGGACGGGAAATGGGAAACATATCAAAAAGAGAAAGAAGAATCTAGCTGAAGAATTAGAGATGAAATATCTTGGATTGATGCATTATTTCCTAGGGATGGAAGTGTGGAAGAGACCAAAAGGAATTTTTCTGAATCATGAAAATTATACAGTAGAAATATTGAAAAGATTTGATATGTAGATCTGAATCCCAATCTCTATCAAGTTCTAAGAGGGATCAAATCTCCCGAGGTGCAAACCTCTCCTTGAATAGGTCCTTGCTTGCAATACCCGAGAAGAGACAAAATTCCTAGTGTTGAGTAGAGATAAAATTCTAGTGGACATCCCAATAGTATGAAGACATCTTTGTTATGGAGTCTCAACATCGATATTCATAGATGTGATCTTTAGTAACGAAAAGAAGGATCTAAAATTTTAGCTGCAACATGAATAATGAATAATTAAAAATAAAGAAAGATACACTGGATATATGCTACCTATAACCTGAATAATAAAAGTGTTGTTATTCTATGTATATTATCATATAATATTATTCTTCATTATGAAAAAAAGGAAAATCGTAGTGACAATATACTACTATTCTGGGATTTGGGAGTGATTCACTCCCATTTGTGTTTTGGGATTTAGATATGAAAATGACACTACTATGGAAACACCCATGAACACCAACCTGAAGTTATTATCTAATGAATCATCGAAGTTAGTGGATATAACTCAGTATGGAAATACCATTGGGTCATTGATGTCTCTGAAAAACATAAGGCTAGATATATTCTTTGTTGTGAACACCTTAAGTCTGTATCTAGTTAAACCTAGATGAGTTCACTTGATAGCTGCAAAGCATGTGATGATGAACCTAAAAGGTACAACAGATTTGGGATGTTCCTATGGAAAATATCATGACTATAGATTGTATGGTTATACATATTTATATTGAGAAGGAAGTTCCACATAAAGAAGAGCACCTCAGGTAGATGCTATTGTCTATGATTTGCTATGATATCATGTTTTAGTAAGAAAAAGTCAAGTGTTGTTCTCAGTACAGCTCAAGCAGAGTACAGAGTACCTTGCTCCACTAGTTGTGAAGCAATATAGCTTCAGAAACTGATGTCAGGACTATTTGACATGGATTTTGATACCACATTTAATCTTTGTGTGAACCAAAGTTGCATAAAGATGACAAAGAATCCTATGTTCCATGATAAATCGAAGCACATAGAAATCTAATATTTTTATATAAGGGATATGGTACAAAAGTGAGCTATAAATCTCCTCTATGTGAGTACCGATGAGGAAGTTGCTGATGTGTTGAAAAATCCTCTATCTCAAGTAAAGTTTGAATATTTCTATGAAAATCTTGTAGTATTTCGAAAATGCTTTCCTCGCAAGGAGGAACAGTGATGGGACTACAAAATTTCCTTCCAAGAAGGAATGGATCCTCCCAGGAAAAGGGGAGTGATGGTAAGACTGACATTGATGATGGGATGACAATGATTCTCCTGTATGAAATAATCCATTTCCATATGAATATGTTGATAAGATCATACATTCACTTCTTGACGATAGTATCCTGTCTTGAGGATTGCAAGTATAGCACTCTGTTCATGAGAGTGGTCTTAAATAGTCAAAGATCGCCCTACATGTGTTACTCTCACATGGAGAGTACCCACATTTAGTTGCGGATACTGTAGTATAAAACTTGCTTGGGAGTGATCCTAGCCTTAGTGGATGAGGATGTTCTACAATGAGGGTCGACACATAGGTGTGGTCGATATCTTCTCCACAGACAATACTCGTGTATGGAGAGTATGCCTACATTCACATATAGATACCGTAGTATAAAACTCACTTAGGAGTGGTCCTAGATTTGAAGCTGAGGATACACTATGATGAGTTCTCAAGCACAACAAGGCTTGTATTTAGGTGTAGTCGAGATCTACATTCAGCTGTAGATGATTAAACTAGTCGATAGTATTGACCCTCCTCGTTATGCTGGAGTAGGTTGATGGAGGATTGCATCATCCTTGGACTTATGTTGTAAAGTGATAGGGATTGACCATCTCGTAAATGGCTTAGATGGAGTATTGCATCATCCTTGGACCTATGTCCTAAAGAGATAGGGATTGACCATCCCATAAGTGGATTAGATGTAGGATTGCACCATCCTTGGACCTATGTCCTAAAGTGATAGAGATTGATCATATCGTAAGTGGATCAGATGGAGGGTTGCATTGTCCTTTGACTTATGTCCTAAAGTGATAGGGATTGACCATCCCGTAGGTGGCTCATATGTAGGATTGCATCATCCTTCAACCTATGTACTAAAGTGATAGGGATTGGCCATACCCTAAGTGGATGAGATGGAGGATTGCATCGTCTGTGGACTTATGTCCTAATGTGATAGGGATTGACCATCTCGTAACCAGTTAAGCCAACTATCTATATGAATGTAACCATAATATCAAGGGGATCCATGAAAGATCAAGATCAAGTTTATTAAATCTCTTGGGTAATGATGTTAAAGGGAGTATCCAAAAATCTGCAATTAGGGGAGCAAAAACTTGATTTATGCTTACATTTACGGAGAGAAGACATGCAAGAGACACCTAACCGGGATAAGGAGTTTGTTGACAGTGATGTCGAAGTGGGAGAAATGAACACAATGGGAGGAAGCAATAAGTAATTAGATGGAATTATCGATTGTACTTAAAGGATTGTTTGTTGGGTTTTTCATCTTCCAAATTTGTAGGATTTTCCTACGGTACGAGGAAATCTATTTTTGACGTTTTTAGGAGTATTCAAACCCTTAATATGAATGGATTTGATATAATATTGTATTTCTAGTAAAACCCTCGTGATTTTAAATTAAAAGTAAGTCTAAATCCATTGTGTATATAAAAATATGTAAATACTTCTAAAAAGGAAACAAAAAATATTGCCAAACATGCAAAAAAAAATACATGAAACAAACCCACATTGTCCCACACAAAAATATGCCCCTAAATTCATCAAAATTGAAAATAATTACGTGACAAACTTAATGAAGGACATACAAATTAAGTAATAAATTCAATTTTGAAGCATAATTAGTATTTTTAAACAAAGTGAATAAAAATATCTAAATTAAATCAAATTCAATTTTGAGGATAACTAATATTTTAAACAAACTGAATAAAAAAATATATAAATTAAACAAACTCAATAAAAAAGATATAAATTAAATAACAAATTCAATTATGGAGCATAACAAATATTCTTAAACAAAATTTTTGATATGCTCGTGTCAAATTTAACAAAATAAAAAAATTATAGATGACTAAGGGTTATATATACATAACACAAAAAGCCGAAGAAGCATGAGGAGTCGTTACTGTTGCTAGATTCATCGTAGTATCAACAAATGTTTTCAAGATTGGAGCTTTAGAAAAGCAACTACTCGAATGTTGGACGTACGTCGGACACAGAAGCTTCAAAATCAAGCTCCAAGCAGTTTCACTTCCACATAATGAAGTTTTCAGGCCTCCACTGTGTAGATAAAAGAAGGTTTTTCTTTCCACATAAAAATGTTTCAATAAAGTTTCAAGACAAAAGAACCACATGATATGCAATATTAATATATTATATTAATTAAGTGTAACTAAATAAACTATTACATTCAACTTGACATACTTAAAAAAAATACTGCATTCAACGTGACATACTTTAGAAAAAAAAGTACTGCATTCAAGGTGACATACTTAAAAAAAAAAAAAAATACTGCATTCAACGTTACATACAAAAAAACAAATGGTTACATTAATATTAAAATCAAACAAAACTTACGTTAATATTAAAAAAAAAAACTAATAATAAAAAGTGAAACATATAATCTGAAACAAAACTGATAATAAATAGGGAAACATATAATCAGCTGCCCCCACCAGGGCCTGATAAGGCCTGATAAGTCTGATCACTTTCTCTCACTAAAACTAATAATAAAAAGTTAAATGTACAAACTCATAATAAATAGTGAAATATATGATCAGTTCCCTCACGAGGGCTTTACAAAGTCTGATCACTTACCCTCACCAAAACTATAATAAAAAGTGAAACATATAAACTGATAATAAATAGTGAAACATAGAATCACCGAAGGCCTTACAAATCTGATCACTTTCGCTCACCAACGCTTTACAAGTCTGATCACTTGCCCTCACCAAAATAAAAAAATAAAATAAAATAACAATAAACTGAAACACATATAATCACTTGCCCTCACGAGGGCCTTACAAGTCTGATCACTTGACCTCACCAGGGCCTTGCAAGTCTGAAAAGTAAAATAATTAGCGCACACCCTAAAAACAAGACATAACACCTTAAAAATAATTCTGCAACACATAACACAACATAAAATTTGCATAAATTAATACTTTGGCATCACTGTTCGACTGGATGAACTCGGAATAAAAGGTTATAATGGTTGCCAACCTTGTTCAGCTTCGGGCCCATAATCTCGTTCATCTTTTAAATGTAAAAGACGGTCATAATCCTCTGGAGCCTCTAAATGACACCCATAAACTTCTTCATGTTGTAAATGCAAATATTAGCTATAATCTTCTTTGACAAAAGCCGCTTGTAAAAGAAAATGCTGGTCATAATCTTCTTGAGCTTGTAAATGAGGGGCATATCCTTCTTCAAGCTGATCATCAAAGCATTCTTCGGGAGGTGGCAGTGGATTAAACACAATCCCCTCCTCCAGCTCTAAGGGTTGTTTTCTTCTCAATCCATTGGAGGGGAGGTCCAATTTCCATATAAGTAACTTAGGTTCGTCGTCTACCAGTTCTTTCAATGCCACCTCCTTAGCAGCCAGAGCCTCATTTTCTTCTACCTCTATCTCGAACATACTACACCGGTTACAGTTCCGACACCGCTGTTTCCATGGTTCTGAGCTATAGTCAAGACAAGCACAAAAATGTTCCAGATACGAAAGATCCACACCTACATTCAGAATCTCTCTAAAACGTAGCACATAATGTTTCCACACCTACATCTCACCTTATTGCACCCATTAATCTTGATCACCTCTGCATGGCAAATCTTACATTTTCTTATGACAGCTTTTGTCATCCTCTCTTCAACTTCCCTACGAAGAGCAGTCTCAGGATCCATATCATCAACGTCACAGCTTAATGGTAAATGATTCATTTTCTTGCATAGGATACAGGAAGCCTTTAAAAATTTTATGTTTGGACAATCCAAAAATTTTACACAGGTGTCTACTTCATATGGAATGCCACAAAACGGGCAGTAAACCAAACCTTCAATTTTCGCGTCTGCTATAGCTTGTTGGGCCTGCCTATTTTCATATCTTTCAAAAACATCATTCGGAAGAACTCTCCAAATATCTGACAAAGGAATTGACCCGTCGCAGTAATCCATAGCGGCCATGCATGATAGAGTGTCATGTCCTTTGAGACTTTCGTAAATCATTTCCTCTACTCGCGTCTTTATACATGAAAAACAAAACTGATGGCCAATTGGACAGTGTATCATATCTTCTAATTTAAATTCTCAATAACAACAATTACATTCCATAGACTCTGCCCCTCCTCCATCCTTTCCAATTCCTTGTGTGTCACTGAGACTTTTGCTTTCAGCATTACTGATTCCCGCCATATCCAAGTGACAGCTTTCTGCATTTAAAATCTTTGTAGTCACAACTTTTCCACCAATCGTTTCATCAAAGTCACCTGTTCCATTAATGATCACCATGCCTTTCTCTTTTTCGGAATCTCTGATGGCTTCTGAAGGTCCATCGTCTAACAAATCCAAACCAACCAAGATTTCATCTGTTGGATTAGACGCATAGTCTAAAGAAGATGCTGAAAGTATGTCCATATTCTGGAGATTTCGGATGCCTGCCATATCAGAGGTTTCTGCAGAGATAGAAGAAGATGATGAACGTGTTGTCATATTTCCGAAGTTCGCTAAGATTTATTTCTATAATTTGATCGAAATTACCTTTCGCCCGGGTAAAAATCAAATTGCAAGGATGCTGAGCGTTGGTTAAGAACGGCGATAAGCAAAGATGAAACATGAATAAAATACAAGTCTAACATTCGAGCGCAACTTCTTGTATTAAATACAAGTTTCAAGTCTAAGATTAATCTTAGGAGCTTCAACTCGACAACATTCGAGCGCAACCTCAATTGTGGAGTTGAGGTGTTTGAAGGGAATTTTGTTTGCGCTCTTTGTGGGGGTTAGTAAAGCTGTTCTTCGTTAGTGTCTCCCCGTAGACGGGAAGAAAGTGAATTTTCACGTGGAATCAATTCGTATGCATTGGGTTGACTCGTAGAATTTCATGCATTGTTGGATGTGCACCAACCAAGTTACCATGGATCTAATTTTGCAATTGGAAATTTGTATACATTAGTGGTCCATCCTATCAATTAAATATATATTATGATTTGATGGTCCGTAAGTGTAAATTTTCAGGTCCATTGTACCAAGTAAATATATCACGTAAATATATAATAAGTGCATTCATAAAGTACTCCACATAAATTAGTGGTTCTCCCTACCAAGTAAATATATTATTATTGGCATTTAAAAGTATATTTATTGTCTCTTTTGCATTATACGAAGAACAAGTATTTTTTGTCGTAGAAAAATTTATGGGTCATTAAAATTAATTACATGAATTTGAGACACATTACCATCTTGATTTCTCATAGGGCTAGAACCAAAATATGTGTCTAACAAAGTCATCTATGTCCTAGAATTGGCATTTAGGTGAGTGATGATCAAGTAGGCATTTTAAGGTTTACAAAAATATTTATAAATCTAAAGTTAAATGAGCCATGAATATTGGTTAGGTCTAATTATCCATATACAATATATCAAATGAATGAAATCATGTCTTTTCTTGACAACCAAGTATTTAACATTGTGTCATAGTTGTGTAGAGTTAATTATAGGGTTTTTGCATGCCCCAACTCCTCATTAGGGTTAGGGGTTTGGTCCTTTTAGAATGTTCTTGAAGTTCCACATTTGCCTAGATCCACATGTGCAAGAAACTAGAGATGATGTGGAATCCACTAGACACCATGGTCGTCAACTCGATTCGATACCATAGTTGTCAACTAGATAGCTCAACTTGGAGGAGGCATCACTTCTTCATACGATCTTTGATTGAGGCAATTCTTGCACCATTTGAAAGGTATTGGTGTGTAGAATACAAAATGAACCTCCAATTATATCTTAGCAAAAACTGACATTTAAACCCTTAAGATGACCCCTAAATTTTTTAGCTTGTTTGTTTACCTGAAATTTAAAATGTAGTGCCCCATATTTTGACTCAGGCATATTTATCACTCAGACTTATTACACTGTATTTACTTATTATCTGTGGACTCAACTATACTTCATAAACTATATTTTGGCATGTTATATGTGATTATTTACTGATGTTATGATGTTATCAGGATTATGCTCTAATTATGATATTACGATGTTATCATGCTTATATTTATGCTTTGATTATGATGTTATGATAATTAACATGCTTATGTAGATGCTTTGATTACGATGTTATGATGATTAAAATTTATATGAAATTATTGTGCTTATGCGATTACCATGCGGTAGTCGTCACCAGATTCATTTATTTCATAACAAAAACATATATTTGATTGTAATCCTTGATATGATGTGATATGTATGATGTGGTACATGGGCACCCATCCATGATGCGATTGATTTTATGATTTTATGTGATGAAAGGATATAATGTGATAATATGGACCAGCTTTTGATTTAATATTTTTATGAATGCAAGTTTTCATAGTGCTAACCTGCACAGTACAGGGGCTATGTGATAGCCAAGTGTGTGATGCAAAGTATGACTTAATACATATCTTGAAGAGCGCCTTAATTGCCAAGTGATGGTACGATGACACAGATGGATGTCTATACCCAGTATGTTGAGAGGGATGGATGTATTTCCCACCCTATGTCACTTTGATACCTGAGGTCGTGGGAGGGAAGTGATGAGACATGCTCCCCAAGTTGTTGTGATGACGATGGTCAGATGCCTGCTAGGAGAGGCTAGGTCCGCTAGTTAGCCGATGATACCGCTCTCAGGATCTGTGTTGGAAGGTCAGTACAGCTGGCATCCACTTTGTACTAACAGAGGAAGGAAATGGAGGATGCGGACGTAGGTTAGGATTGTTTGACATATTAGTTATTATTGTTGAGTGTTGGATATTTATGATACCAGATTAGTGATGGTAGGTACCAATCTTAATTGACTGATTAATAAGAACATAACTGTTAAATAACTCTGAATGTCATAGGAATCATATTATATCTGTATATTTGTCTTGTTGCGTGAAATATTAGTTGTATCAGCTAGAATTTAGGTGTTTTGGTTATAGTACATGTGCAGCCTGTGCATGTACTAGCAATGCATGCACACCTCACACATGTACGGTAGTATGAAATATTAATTGAAAAACATTAACCTTGGATAGTTGGATGGGTGAACTAAGTAATTGTGATTTATTTAAACCTGTAAATGTACCTTATTTATTAAGAATCAATGTGCGAGGGGACTTACCAATAAACATAAACATGTCGATGTTATCATTTCAATCAATTAATAATAATGCTACAATTAAATTATTTATTGATTAATAATATTAATTATTGTTTTATTCATGTTATTATTATCTATTATTATTATTGTATATTATTAGTGTTTATTATTAAGTACTTATTATTAAGTTATTAATAACATATAATAATTGACAATACTATTATCATTATTTTACCATTCAGCATAAAACTTAAACAAACAATATTGGCGTAATTTTATGACAATTGGTTATGTTTTAAATTTAACACGTTCAATTCAATAGGATAACCATTTAGTAATTCCCACCATCTCATCAGGGGTGAAGAATTGTACAATTCAAGAAAATTTATTTCTGTACAACAAATGTCTTAAATAATCTGAACTGGTTGGACTGCCCAAGAAATAACTAAATAATACTTATTATTTTAAATATGAAGGAGGCAGTTGAATAAGGGAAGGCGGTGGAAGAAAGGAGGGGAAGGAGGCATAAGCAGGGGGATTGAATGGTTGAAGAGGGGGGTTATTTTTTTGGAGAGTATTTCGGGAGAGAATTTTTACAGAAGAAAAGAGTAAAGAAGGTGCTGGAACAGAGGGGGAAGAAAACTGGAGGAGAGGGTTAACTCCAGAGAAAGAATTACACTCGAGAACAAGGAAGTTGCTATCAAGTTTACGGCACGTGGGCTCAGGGGCTAGGAAACCCATCTGTTTCCTAGGGCCAACAGGTTCAGCGCTGGTCAGCAGGGTGGATCATCTGAATTGGCATCAAGGCTTAGATGAGGGAGAGGCAAGGCTACAAGAGGGAGGATTTAGGGACTATGTTCAGCTTGCTTAAAGTTCAATTATTTTTCGATGTAACCCTCTCATTAGTGCACAAATAAACGAATCCTAAAAATCAGAATAAGAATACATGTCATTTTGCTGTTACATATTTGGACTTAATGCTCTGCCCGGTAAGCAGAGGACTACGGAATGGTATCAGAGCCCTAGGTTCTAAAACTGGAACCTGAAGGGGCCCATCTAGGAGCAAAATAAACATTATATGGAAGATAAATCAAAACTAAAATTTTACACACTTAAAATAAATAAATTGATGTATAGTGTTTCTGTCAATTGAAGATTTATTACACAAGTAGAAATAGGTTCTAAGTTACAACGCACAGAATGAGTGAATATTTAGAGGACAAAATTTTCCTAAAGACCATAAGCTGAATGCTAGTAGCATACCCAGCATTCTCTTCTGTGCAGAACCCTCTTCTTTCATAACCTGAATCAAAAAAAAAAAAATTTACCTGCAAAACCCTCTTCTTTCATAATTGTAATTTGTATAAAACTTTAAAGAAAATGAAAATTTCTATGACAGAATTCAAGAAATTTACATGCTTGCTTGGAAAAATAAAAATAAAAATAAATTTTGATGCTTGAAAGTTTCTTCTTGCCAGTTTTTTTTTCATCATTCAGCGCCATTATTACTCAGCAAATCAAACAAG
>LPNX010266226.1:21920-36423 GCA_001517045.1 Pseudotsuga menziesii | reverse complement strand
AGGCTCATCCACCATTCTATTAAGTGAGCCAGAACATCTACTATCCTTGCTAGAAGAAAATTTTGAAAATTGCTCATAAGACAGAGTATTACATGTGAACACTATAGAATTACATGTAAACTAAATGCTTTTTAACTGTGGCATTTGAAATATATTTTTCTAATTTCTTTTTGCAATATATGATGTCAATGTAAAATGCTTTCTGACTGTGGCATTAAATTTCCTGTATAGAGTGAAGCATTATTATTGAGTGGGGTGCCTTTTAGATTTTTTGGGACTCTTCCAGATTCTTGTACAGAATTTGTTTGCGGTTGTTAGGTCAAATTTCAAATAATTAGTATGTTAGCTTAAATAATTCAGTGTCTTTGGAGGTGATGCTTGCTAGAGGTGATGCTTGTTGGAAGTAAGACAAGTAAATAAATATGATCTTCCAGGGTTGGTGATCCCAGCCCAAAACTAGTAATGTAATCTATACTAGTCTCTGTGTTATATTCCCTGTGTGAACTAGTGTAATGAGAGATTCTAGTATCATGTAAGTGGTTACAGTGTATTCAACCTTATGGAATATGTACAGCCTTTGTTAGAATAGGTAACAACTTGTGTTAATTACATAATAAAAATACTGGAATCAATGGTCTTCACACGTTTTTCTCACAATTACCTACACTATTTGTAGGATTTTTTTTTGCTTTGCTAATAACTAGTCAAATTAGTTATTGTTATGAACAACCTCTCTAGCTATTCTTGCTTGTCTTTTCCATAAGATCTGACCTTACAGACCTTGCATAGCTCATGTGGGAACGAATAGTACTACATTATGTCACACTACTCATGCCAAGTCAAAGACAAGAACTGCTTTTAAGTATATATGAATTCAATTTATCACTAATTGGGTCTCCTATGAACTTAAATTTAAGTTGGTATACCACAAAATATTTTGTTACTACTTAATATATGTCAGAACTTTCATTTTTGTTATTTTTCTCTCTCCTCGTTTCTTTGAATGCGAAACCTCTAAACTTCGTTTCTCGTACCGTTCTCATTTCTCGTTTCGTTTCCCGTTTCCCGTTTCTAGTAACATAGGTCGCAGATTTATGCTCTGGAGGAATTTATCAGTATTGCAGACTCAATTGCAAGAATTGCCTAAAGAAAGGCTAGCCACATGAGGTAATTTTATAAATTGATAATTTGTTGTATAAATGAATCGTGTTCTCAAGTTAATAGGACATTGAAGAGTACAAAAAAGAAATTTAGCCGAGTAGGGTGAGGAAACTGCTGATACGAGGAAGGCGACGTTTAGATTGAAGCTTGATTCTAGCAACAGAAGGGAAGAGTGAAAAAAAAACCATGGAAATATTTAACAGGTACAAGCATGGAGTTAAGATGCATGAAAAGAGTTTAACAATACTCTTGAACAATTGAAGAAAAAAAGGGGAAAAAAATTCTGAAAATTATTATTGAATTTGAAGATAGATAATTGTGTGTATTATTCTCACTCTTGTGCAAGGGATCATAGAAGATATTGGAGATAAATTCCAAGGCTTGGAATAGGATCAGATGAGGAAAATATGATTAAGATAAGATTGAGTTTTGGCTTATGTCAAATTGAGTGATTGAAATTGCATGAATGAAGCTTTGAAAAAAGACAGGGAATCTCTAAGATTGGAAAGGAGGACTATAGGCTCTGCAATAGGAGAAATTGCAGACAATGGATACAAACCAGAGACAAGCAAGAAAAGGGTGATCCACCAAAGTGTAGATGAACAGATGAAAAAGATCATGAAGAGAATCTTTGAAGGAATGAGATTATCGATTTTATGATAATTCTGATTTTTTATAATTGGTGGCAGATTGCAAGTGGCAACGAACAAAACAACAACTCGGAGAGTTGTGCTCAAGAACAATTTTGTTCTTGATGAAGAAGAATGGTAAGGTATTGTTACAGATCTTATAGGAAATTGATGTGATGTTTGATGTTTATTTTGGTGATACGAAGTTCATGTTGCAGATAGCGGGGAAGAAAGAAATGTGGAGGACAAGATCTTTAAAAGGTCTTTAAGGTACTGATTAATGTGTCTATATTATCTTTGGTTTATGATTATTTGGAGCCAATTGCGAAGGTTGATGTCAACATATATCTTGGATAACTGTGAGAGAACAAGTTTGTTCTTGATAGAGGAGAGCTGGTGAGCTCTTAGAAAAAGAAGCAAAAAATAGTGGCAGAACCTAAGTATCCAACACAGGTTGGACAAACAGTGATCTGCATAATCCAAGAAGAGCAAAGAAGGTTTCCGAAAGAGGTTCTAGAGGAAAAAGAACTCCATATACCAAAAGGACAAGCTTGAGGAGAGATAGCTTGTTGGGGTATGTGAGGCAGGTATGGATACTTATTGAAAGGAGGCTTAGGAGCAATCCACAGGTGAACCAAAGGAAGTTCACAGAAGAAGAGAAGTTAGAGATGATGACTAATGAAAGTCATTGCAAAGGTTTAGATGAAAACCACAGCAAAAGAAAGGATTCCAAGGAAAAAGGTAACAAGACGATGAGTCAAGAAGAGTATGACAGAGAATTGGATGAAATAAGTATGCACATAAGTCTACTAGAGGAAAGACTACATGAAGAGCAGAGCTATGGATGAATAGTGAAAAAGAAGAGGGTGAGATGGAATTCACTACAAGTGAAGCTAAAGAAAAATATGTCTTCTACATTGAAGGAAGAACTTAGGACAACTGAATCTGAGATAGGAATTTCTCATTGCGAACCTGACGAGGGTCCTTTGCTTGGAGAGGATGATGAAGCAGAGATTACAAATAATTTTCTGAACTCTTTGATAAGTTCATAATCACATGAAAATAAGATGGATCAGGCTTTAGATGAAGAACCTCGTGTTTTAAAATCTAATTTTTTGTGTATGACTGCAGGTATTGGAGAGCAATTAAATGGTGTGTTTATGCAAGTTAATGAAGAAATGAAGCTGTTGGAAAAGATGACTGGGATAGATGAGTTCTTGACTCAGTAATTCAAGGACAATGAATATGAACAACCATTTGAAGAGGTGAAGGAAGAAAAATAAATTATATATTCTTACATCCCTTAAGGAATAAAAAGCCAAAAGTTTGTTTTGAAGATGGAGGATAAGACAACATTGTCTCATAAAGGAAGCCAAGGGGAAAACCCTACACTCTTGAATGAATAAATTGTTGGGAGCTAGTTAGAGAAGACTAATGCTACACTAAGTAAAGAATAGTTGGCTCATGAAGATAACCAAAGGAAAAATGAAGAGAAGCATTTTGGTGTTGTAGAAAGACATGGATGAAGGGATGTCATTGATGAAAGTTTTGAAGTTAATTATGATGAATTGTATCCTTTTAATGAGGGAAATATTGACTTGTTACAACAGAAAGAAATCACAAATGAGTTGTTATCTAGAAATAGATAACCATAGGAAGTTGTTACAAAGCAGGAACAAAAGAATCCTGAAGAAGTGAGGATACATCAGCTTAGTGGGTAGCCAGGGAATTCAGCCAAAGAAACAACAAGTTCATAGGAAGCAGGTCTACCGGCCAAAGGACAGACTGGACATGGTGATAGAGAATATAAAGATGTTGATGGTGAAAGTGTCAAAAAAGACATGAAGAAAAAATGAATATTTACGCCAGCAGAGCAAGCAGCAACAAGAAACAGATGACAGAGGAAAATTATAGCAGCAAGGCAAGTGGGGCATTGCAGTGGAAAATTTGGAAACCATGAGAAATGAAGATGAAAAAGGTAAAGTTATTTACACAAAACCATGATGAAAAGCTACAAAACAAATTGTGGGATCCTTGAACATTGAAGACTGGTGGTTTATTACCAAGAGGTCATATTTCTTTCTACCTTGGGAGTCTGGTGCGGAAGCATCCTACTCTCAAAACTTATTTTAACACTTGATCAAACCCTGAGGTCTTGGAGCTAGCCTAAGAGAAGATTTGATTATGAAATTTTGTAAATATGTTGAATTCTTAATGTAGATAGGCTTCTAGATGAGTGACGAGTCATTATGTGAGTCAGTACTGATCCATCGTAACTAAATCTATTAAAAGTATTTGAATGAGGTCAAGTCAAGTAGCTAGCTGTTAGGAGGGGTTTTGGTGAGTCGTTGAATGGATACTTATCATAGAAATAGTTTCCTTAAAATAGGAAATGGTTGAGAGATTTAATATCTCGATAAACTGTTTAGGAGAATTATG
The DNA here is from genome assembly GCA_001517045.1 of Pseudotsuga menziesii. Lineage (NCBI taxonomy): Eukaryota > Viridiplantae > Streptophyta > Pinopsida > Pinales > Pinaceae > Pseudotsuga > Pseudotsuga menziesii. Next base: position 32,194 of record LPNX010266226.1, on the reverse strand, counting down.
TGGATAAGTCTTTCTACGTATAAAAATGTAAGCCTCGAAGGCAAGTAGAGAAGTAGAGCCCAGAGATAGAGAGGTCAAAAAGACCTGTAGGAGTCAAAGAGGAAAAAAACAGGAAAAAATACATAGAGGGCGCCAATCAAGGATGTATCAGGCCTAAGAGGATCAGGACACAGGTTCTGAGGTAGATGTAATTATGTTGATTTAATTGTGATTGATTGAAGAAAAGATTATGTGTGTTAATTTTCTGCATTATTCGAATTTCGTGTCTCTATGAATAAAATCTGTATGGTTATGTATTCATGTTTTTATATATAACATAAACTATGCATATGACGCAAGAATGACAATGCGTATTAGAATGAAAATGGTGAATATGGTGTGCGCTAGAAGCATAAAAGAGATCCACTGTCGATCACAGAATGGATCAACAAGGATTAATTGAACGAAAGGATCAGAACATGTGCTATGGTAAGTGAACAGTAGAGATCGTGCGATACAAGATCCAAAGACCCAAAATCATCTCAAAGCTGGAATTTGTGCATGCGTTGAACGATCAACCACAATCTGTCGACTTGTACCGATGGTCAGGAATCCATCCGGAAATTGTGGTCTGTATTCTTGGGAATAAGGAACAAAGTACCCATACTCTGTATTTAAAATATAACTTGTCCCAAACTCCCCTCGATTCTATAGATTTATGGAGAATACAATTGTAATGAGGGTGCTCTATCTTTTCATGGTTTAATGCGAATCTTGATAATTCAATCTTATCATAGATCTGCGTGCTCTGTGTATTCTTTGCACATTTCACTGGATTGTAAATTGAAAGAAGTCCACGACTAGTATGGACATAGCGTTGAAACTATAGCTTAAAGGAAAGAAAGATTATACCTGTCATCTGTCGACCCATTACGCATTGGAGGGTGCTTATTGGCACTTAGATCAAGCTCTGTAAGAGCTTTCCCTTCCAGACCTGTGAGAAGCATATCATGGATACACTCAAAGGAGGCCCGAACGCAAAGTTGAATAATTCTAGAAACATCTGGACATGCCTACAATCTTGGTAGCGGCGTAGTCAATGTTGGTCAATGTTGATTCGTGGATCTCTCATTCAACTAGGGATTGAGGTGATGTGAAGAGAGAGCCCACCTTTGAATTCTTGTGCACTGTGCATATATGCATATATTTAACCCTGGGCATTTCTGCAATTGCTTCAGTAAGAATAATGAATGGAAGCACCCTTGATTTGGTTGGGTGTTGTTGAAAAGATCAAGAAACTCATTGTACTTGGTCAAATAAAAAGGGAGCAATGCCAAGTTTTCTCACACCGTCAGATTGAAGATGGAGAGCCATGAGAAAACGTGGTAGGCTCTCGATTTGTGGATATCAATGCATCGGTTTTGGTATCAGAGCATAGAAGAATATGCTTGTAAAGAAAGGATTTGAAGTTGACGAGTCAAACCTGCATCAAAATATTATTGTGGGTCGTTGATTTATGGTCTGGAGGAATTTGCCAGTATTGTAGATCAATTGCAAGAATTTCCTAAAGAAAGGGTAGCCACATGAGGTAATTTTATAAGCGGATAATTTGTTGTATAAATGAATCATGCTCTTAAGTTAATAGGACATTGAAGAGTGCAACAAAGAAATTGAGCCGAGTAGGGTGAGGAAATTGCTGATACGAGGAAGGTGAGGTTTGGATTGAAGTTTGATTCTAGCGACAGAAGGGAAGAGTTAAAAAAAAATCCATGGAAATATTTAACATGTACAAGCATGAATTTATGATGCATGAAAAGAGTTTGACAATACTCTTCAAAAATTGAAGAAAAAAAGGTAAAGCAATTTCTAAAAATTATTATTGAATTTGAAGATTGATAATTGTGTATTATGCTCAGTCTTGTGCAAGGGATCATAGAAGATATTGGAGATAAATTGTAGGGCTTGGAATAAGATCATATGAGGAAAACCTTATTAAGATAAGATTGTGTTTTGGTTTATGTCAAATTGAGAGATTGAAATTGCATGAATGAAGCTCTGAAAAAAGATAGGGCATCTGTAAGATTGGAAAGGAGAACTATAGATTTTGTAGTAGGAGAAATTGCAGACAACGAATACAAACCAGAGACAAGAAACAAAAGGGTGATCCACCAAAGTGCAGATGAACAGATGAAAAATATCATGAAGAGAAACTTTGAAGGTATGAGATTATCATTTTTATGATAATTCTGGTTTTTTATAATTGGTGGAGGATTGCAGGTAGCAATGAAAGTTTGGCAGCATCAACAACTCGGAGAGTTGTGCTCAAGAACAATTTTGTTCTTGGTGAAGAAGAATGACAAGGTATTGGTACAGATCTTATAGGAAATTGATGTGATGTTTGATGTTGATTCTGGTGATATGAAGTTCATGTTGCAGATAGTAGGGAAGAAAGAAATGTGGAGGACAAGATCTTTAAAATGTCTTTAAGTTATTGATTAATGTGTCTACATTGTCTTTTGTTTAAGATTATTTGGATCCAATTGTGAAGGTTGATGTCAATATATATCTTGGATAACTGTGAGAGAACAAGTTTGTTATTGATAGAGGAAAGCTAGTGAGCTCTTAGAAAAAGGAGCAAAAAATAGTGGCTGAACCTAAGTATCCAACACAGGTTGGACAAACAGGGGACCGGTTGATTATTCTCATAGGAGTGGATCTACAGAATCCAAGAAGAGCAAAGAAGGTTGCTCAAAGAGGTTCTAGAGGAAAACAAACTCTAGATACCAAAAGGACAAGCTAGAGGAGAGATAGCTTGTTGGGGTATGTGAGGCAGGTATGGATACTTGTTGAAAGGAGGCTTGGGAGCAGTCCGCAAGTGAACCATAGAAAGTTCATAGAATAAGAGAAGATAGAGATGATGACTACTCAAATTCATTGCAAAGGTTCAGAGGAAATCCAGAACAGAAGAAAAGATGCCAAGTAAAAATGCAACAAGAGGATGAGTCAAGAAGAGTATGACAGAGAATTGGCTGAAATAAGTATGCACATAAGTCTACTAGAGGAAAGGCTACAGGAAGAGCAGAGGTATGGTTGGATAGTGAAAAAGAAGTGGGTGAGATGGAATTTACTACAGGTGAAGCTAAAGAAACAAATGTCTTATACCTTGAAGGAAGAACTTAGGACAACTGAGTCTGACATGGTAATTTCATATTACGAACCTAAACAGGTTCCTTTGCTTGGAGAGGATGATGAAGCAGAGATTATAAATAATTTTCTGAACTCTTTGATAAGTTCAAAACCACGTGAAGATAAGATGGATGACGCATCAAATGAAGAACCTCATGTTTTTAAATCTAATGATGTGTGTGTGACTCCAGGTATTGGAGAGCACTTAAATGGTGTGTTTATGTAGGTTAATGAAGAAATGAAGCTGCTAGAAAAGATGACTGGGATAGATGAGTTATTGACTCAGTATGTATTCAAGGAAAATGAATATGAACAACCATTTGAAGAGGTGAAAGAAGAAAAAGAAATGATATATTCTTACATCCCTTAAGGAATACAAAGTTAAAAGTTTGTTTTGAAGATGGAGGATAAGACAACACTGTCTCATAAAGGAAGCCAAGGGGAAAACCCTACACCCTTGAATGAAGAAATTGTTGAGAGAAAGTTAGAGGAGACTAATGCTACACTAAGTAAAGAATATTTGGCTCATGAAGATAACCAAAGGAAAATTCAAGAGAAGCATTTTGGTGTTTCAGAAAGACATGGACAAAGGGATGTCATTGATGAAAGTTTTAAAGTAAAATATGATGAAGTGTATCCTTTTAATGAGGGAAATATTGACTTGTTACAACATAAATAACTCACAAATGAGTTGTTGTCTAGAAATAGAGAGCCATTGGAAGTTGTTACGAAGCAGGAATAGAAGAATCTTGAAGAAGTGAGGATACATCAGCTAGTGGGTAGCCACAGAATTCAGCCAAAGAAACAACAAGTTTATAGGGAGCAGGTGTACCCTCCAAAGGACAGACTGGACATGGAGATAGAGAATATAAAGATGCTAATGGTGAAAGTGTCTAAAAAAATACTTGAAAAAAGGAATATTTACGCCAGCAGAGTAAGCAGCTGCAGAAAATAGATGACAGAGGAAAATTATAACAGCAAGACCAGTGGGGGATTACAACAGAAAATTTGGAAACCAGGAGAAAGGAAGATGAAAAAGGTAAAGGTATTTACACAACAACATGATGAAATATATTAACAGCTACAAAACAAAGTGTGGGATCCTGGAACATTGAAGACTGGTGGTTTATGACCAGGAGGTCGTATTTCTTTCTACCTTCAAAGTCTGATGCAGAAGCATCGTACTCTCAAACTGATTCTAACACTTGATCAGACCTTGAGTTCTTGTAACTAGCCTAAGGGAAGATTTGATTATGAAATTTTGTAAATGTTTAATTCTTAATGTAGATAGGCTTCTAGATGAGTGATGAGTCATTATGTGAGTTAATATTGATCCATCGTAACTAAACCTGATAAAAGTATTTGAATGAGGTCAAGTCAAGTAGCTAGCCGTTAGGAGGGTTTTTGGTGAGTCATCGAATGGATACTTATCATAGAAATAGTTTCCTTAAAATATGAAATGCTTGAGAGATTTAAGATATCGATAAATTGTTTAGGAGAATTATGTAGATAAGTCTTTCTGTGTATAAATATGTAAGCCTCGAAGGCAAGTAGAGAAGTAAAGGCCAAAGATAGAGAGGTTAGAAAGGCCTATAAGAGTCAGAGAGGAAAAAATACAAAGAGGAGGCCAATCAAGGATGTATCAGGCCTAAGAGGATCAGGACACGAGTTCTAAGGTAGATGTAATTATGTTGATTTACTTGTTATTGAATGAAGAAAAGATTACGTGTGTTAATTTTTTGCATTATTCAGATTTTGTGTCTCTATGAATAAGCTTGGTCTGGTTATGTATTCATGTTTTTATATATAGTGTAAAATGTGTATATGACGCGAGAATGATAATGCGTATTAGAATGAAAATGGTGAATATGGTGTATGCTAGAAGCATAGAAGAGATCCACTGTCGATCACAGAATGGATCGACATGGATTCATTGAACAAAAGGATCAGAACATGTGCTATGGTAAGTGAACAGTAGAGATTGTACGATACAATATCCAAAGACCCAAAATCGTCCTGAAACTAGAATTTGTGCACGTGTTGAACGAACAACCTCAACCCGTCGACTTGTACCGATGGTCAGCAAGCCATCCCGAAATTGTGGTCCGTGTTCTTGGCAATAAAGAACAAAGTGTTGACGATTGGGAGCAATTATTTCCAATTTGGTTCTCCAACATTCATGCTCCTGATTTGTCTCTACCACTAGCTGTACAAATAGACTAGAATCCCTATAAATATTTGATTGTATCTCTGTAGTTAGAATTTTCCTTATACTAGTCAATTACAGTTCTAAACTATAGGATCTAAAACTGTATACAGGAGCTATTTATGCCAAATGAGTATCAGAAAAAAGCATTTGAATCCTTTCCTCACAAAATTCTTATTTTTGACTTGGTATCATAGCTGGGTTATCATCCATTCTATATCATCATAACCTCATAGCCTGAATTCTCATATACCCCTCACATCATGACCAAAAATCAACCCGAATCATCTTCTGTACCAGTTATCCATGTTCAATCAGAAAACACCGGTTTCACAACCAATATCATTTTTACTGAAGTTAATTATGATGTCTGGTCCCAAATCATGGAAATATAGATCGCAGGGCGTGAGAAGCTTGAATACCTCACGGGTAAAACACCTCCTCCGCGGGTTACTGATGCTTCCTATGCAAAGTGGTATGCTGAAAATCAAAAGATCAAAGGATGGTTGATGACTTCTATGTCACTGGAGATTATGAAGCGCTATCTTAGACTGTCTACTGCACGTGAAATCTGGATTGCTCTTGCCAAAGATTTCTATGATGGGTCAAACGAATCACAACTCTTTGCACTGAATCAATGGGCATTCTCCACCAAACAGGTTGGTCGTCCTCTTTCCACCTATTATGGTGATCTGGTAGAAATATTCCAAGAACTAGATCATCGTGATAGGATTGTCATGAAGGATCCTGAAGATGTTGCCTATAAAAAATCAGTTGAGAGACTGCAGGTGCATATCTTCTTGAATGGACTAGATGCAAACTTTGAACAAATTCGAGGTGAGATTCTCAGGAAGGATCCTGCACTCAATTTTGAAGAAACTTATGCATATGTTCGCCGTGATGTGGCTCGTCAGCTACTATGGTGGCTCGTCGAGGCAAGCCTCACCAATCGCAAACACATATGAAACTAGATCGAATGTCTGGTCCGCTGATTCACACAACTGACCAAAATCGGTCATCTGGATCACAAAATCGCAACTATGAAATAGGAGCTGCAAAATCAAAACATGTGTGTACCCACTATGGAGAAACGAGGGATACAAAGTCACGTTGCTATGAATTAATTGGGTATCCAGAATGGTGGGATCCTGCCAAGGCACCTGTAATGTCCCCGGTTTCGATCCCATTTGCATGATGTATATATTGTAATTAATCGTGGTGAGGAGCTCAAGGCAAAAGCCCCACCATCGATTTGGTTGTGTATGTTTCGGCAATGGGGATAATTGCCGATGGTATGTTGTGCTATAAGGCACATTATAATTCGGCATCATGTAAACATGCACATCAATTAAAATAAACCACAACCATCTATGGCAGTGCAACGTTGAATGAAAAGGGCATGGTTCCAAAGGATAAGGGGTGGGGGATGTCAAACCTTGGTTATGGGGGAAAAACCCAAGTTTGGTCACCTTGTTGATTTTCCATCTTCCCTTGTCAACCTCTTTAATGTTCTGTTGGGCAGCTGAGGAGTAATGGCTACTGGTGGTTGAGGCATTTAATGCCTTTGGGAGTGGGGTGGTAGGACTGTCAGTCCTTTGCCCACCTGCCCACTTCACCCACGTCTGCCCATTCTTCTCCCTCACGCACTCTTCCCTGGCCTGTTCACTCTACCCATGATTTTGGCTATTCATCTCCTCACGCAGACATTCATCTTCACCCCACGAGTCGCTAAACACCCACGAACTGCAAAATCGCGTCCTTCCTATTGTGTGTGCATCCACGGACAAAAATGGAGTTGTTTTTCCTCACGCAGGGCCTCCATTGTCTGTTCTTTTCCTTGCTGGGTCGGATTGTTTACCCATGCACAGGTATTCTTCTGTTTAGGGCGCACATAGTGAGCTAAGAGCCATGCTCTTGCATCCACAACTGACTGTGAAGGGCCATTCATGTTTTTGGCTGTCTCACAGATTAATTGGGTCGTTTTTCCCTGTTGTAAGTTGTGCTCACTGGTAGATCTCGGGGCTGTAGTCTTCCCCATGTTGTGAATGTTTTTGCTGTTATGTTTGGGGGCCGTTGTAAATTCGAGTGAGAGTCATTTTGGCCACGATAGGGCCAAGAATGACTCAGGAATTCATTTTCCCTGTTTAAGCTGTGACAGCTAAGTAATTGCCTGAGTGCAATGGTTAGTCTTCGGACTGTGCTGGCTTGGCTTGTCTGTTGAAAGCCTGTGAAACCCAGCTGTGTTGGTTTGTTGTTTATGTCCCCTAGGCTATGTGTAAGCCTGTAATTGACCCTTATCCTTGAGGGATCATGCCCAGCTCGGGGGTGGCAGTGTGCTGAGAGATTGATGAGCACACTGGCCTATGGTTGGGTGGAACATTGCAGCGACGTAGCTGGTTGCGGGTGAATTCTTCATCAAAAGATAAGTGCTGATGTTTACTTCATCTCTATAATTTATACTGATGTTAAATGCTGGAATGTCTATGTTTGCTTCCGCTGATTGTTTGAAGGACTGTGCATCCTTGTATGGTGAATTATGCCTGTTGTTTGAGTTTTAATTTCAGCATTGATCTCCTCTGATTTATCTTCATGGGCTGTTTGCCTGGTTGTGTTGATGTTCGTCGCATCCTCTTCGCTGGGTGAGGGACGGGGACGTGACAGCACCTCGCAAACGAAATTCAAAGTCAACTCATCATGCTTCTGTTGCTGTGGTTGAGCCCTCCACCAACACCAGCACTCCTGAAGAAGCCTCTTCTTTCATTGCTACTTCTGGGAATGTTGGTAAGGCTCTTCATACTTCTGCTCCTATTATTAATAGTGAATGGATAATTGATTCCGATTCCATAGACCACATGACCTTTGACAGTAACCATATTCAATCCATGAAATCCTCAGACCAACATATAGTGTCCACATCCAAAGGTACTCCCTCTCCCGTGGTTGGAGAAGACTCAGTTTCTCTTACCCAAAATTTGAATTTGGAGTCTGTTCTGGTTGTTCCTTCTCTTAATCATAACTTATTGTCCGTCGCTCAAATAACCCCCACTTTGAACTGTATTGTGATATTTTGGCCTAACTTTTGTGTTTTTAAGGACATCCAGACTCGGAAGACAATTGGTTATGGTACTAGGAGAGGGAAGCTCTACTATCTTGATCTACTGTCGTCAAGCTCAAATCAGTTGGCTCAAGTTTTTTCAGCTGATATGTCTGACAAACATCAGAATTCAGAAATCTAGTTGTGGCACAGGCGTTTAGGTCATGTATCTTTTGGATATTTACAGAAATTGTTTCCAAAGCTCTTTTCTCAATTAAATGTTTCGGATTTTAAGTGTGACATTTGTGAACTGGCTAAAAGTCACAGTGTCCCATTTCCAATTAGTATGAATAAGAGCCCTGCACCTTTTATGGTTATTCACTCTGATGTATGGGGACCTGCAAATACTTCTTCTTTGAGTGGGGCACGCTGGTTTGTTTCATTTATTGATGATCATACTCGCATGACTTGGGTTTGTTTAATGAAATCAAAGAATGAAGTTAGTTCCCTGTTTCAACAATTTCACAAAATAATAGCCACTCAATATCAATCTAATATTCAGGTTCTTCATACTGATAATGGTGGAGAGTTTGTTAATCAAGACTTAAAACAGTACCTGAATTTACATGGCGTTGTTCATCAGACGACTTGCCCTTACTCCCCTCAACAAAACGGGGTAGTAGAGCGAAAAAATCGTCACCTTCTTGAAGTTGTTCGTGCTTCTTTGTTTGGGGCTCATATGCCTATCAGTTATTGGGGAGAAGCCATTACTGCTGTAGCCTATCTCATCAACCGTGTACCCTCTAGTTCTCTACAATTTCAGACTCCCTTTGATGTCCTCCATAATACTGTAAGTGCCCCTACCATACCGAATATGTCCCCTAAAGTTTTTGGGTGTGTAGCCTTTGTGCACCTTCACAAACCCAAGAGAAATAAGCTCGAACCCCATGCCCTTCGGTGTGTATATGTTGGCTATGCCTTGCATCAAAAAGGTTATCGGTGTTATCACCCCCGTTCTCGTAAAATTTATGTTACCCTTGATGTGGTCTTTCATGAAAATGATATGTATTATTCTACCTCCGAGTCTCCACTTCAGGGGGAGAATAGAGATGAAGTGTAGACTTTGCATCATCCTTTAGACTTAGATCTTATAAGTGCTGATAATTTGGACACTAGTGGTGAATGTGACCATTTGGAAACTAGTGATGAATGTTCGAGTGATGGTGACACCGTAACTAACATGGGTGGTTGTCCAGATGGGCAACAATTTTTGGAGAATGAGGTTCAGGATCAAATGGAAGTGTCATCAGTGTCTTCCTCCTCTCATGATGTACTAGCTAACCAATTGTCTTCTCTAGCCAATTCCATGCCCAAGCCTTAGGTAAATTCTGAATCTGAACCTCACTTAAAAATGTTACCCAATCGAGTCATAAGAGGGAAACCCAAAGTTAGCTATGAACCTGTTCTCAACGCCAAATCTAAGTATCCCATAAGCAATTATGTATCCTACCATAGACTGTCAAATGAAAGTAAGGCATTTGTGAATCAATTATCTGTTGTAGCTATTCCTAATAGTGTGCAGGAAGCTTTGAAAGATCCTAGATGGAGGGAGGCGATGAATGAAGAAATGAAGTCTCTTCAAAAGAATTCAACGTGGGAAGTTGTTGACTTGCCTGAAGGGAAGATACCTGTTGGATGTAGGTGGGTCTTCACCATTAAATACAAAGCTGATGGAACCATCGAACGGTTCAAAGCAATACTTGTTGCCAAGGGATATACTCAAACATACGGAATCGATTATATGGAGACATTCGCACCAGTGGCCAAAATTAATATAGTCCGTATTCTACTATCTCTAGCAGTGAATTT
>LPNX010266220.1:74507-87576 GCA_001517045.1 Pseudotsuga menziesii | reverse complement strand
GACATAACGCTTATTAAACGCCCACTATCACATTATTAATGTGTCACATCCTTGGTTGTGTTGACATATACCAACCAAACACTGTAACAAACCATGGCTTGACATCATAATGCGATATAACCCTCGATAACATCACACTGAAACGTCAACATTGATAAACATCACAATGTGACAGAAACCTTGACAAATATGACAATGTGACATAACCCTTGACAAATATCACAATGTAACATAACCCTTGATGAATGTCGCTAATGTAACATAACTTATGATAAACGTCACAATGCGACATAATGCTTATTAAACGCCCACTATAACAAACCATGGCTTAACGTTGTAATGTGATATAACCCTCGATAACGTCATAGTGAAACGTAAACCTTTATAAACATCACAATGCGACATAACCCTTCACAAATATCACAATGTGCATAACCCTTGATGAATGTCGCTAATGTAACATAACCTGTGATAAACGTCACAATGCGACATAAATCTTATTTAACGCCAACTGTAACAAACCATGGCTTAATCGTAATGCGATAGAACCCTCGATAACATCACACTGAAACGTCAACATTGATAAACATCACAATGCGACATAACCCTTGACAAATATGAAAATGTGACATAACCCTTGACAAATATCACAATGTGACATAATCCTTAATGAATGTCGCTAATGTAACATAACCTGTGATAAATGTCACAATGCGACATAACGCTTATTAAACGCCCACTGTAACAAACCATGGCTCAACATCATAATGTGATATAACCCTCGATAACATCATAGTGAAACGTAAACCTTGATAAACATCACAATGCAACATAACCCTTGAAAAATATCACAATGTGACATAACTCTTGATGAATGTCGCTAATGTAACATAACTCGTGAAAAAGGTCACAATGCGACATAATGCTTATTAAACGCCCACTGTAACAAACCATGGCTTAACGTCGTAATGTGATATAGCCCTCGATAACATCACAGTGAAACGTAAACCTTAATAAACATCACAATGTGACATAACCCTTGATAAATATCACAATTTGACATAACCCTTGATGACTGTCGCTAATGTAACATAACCCGTGATAAACGTCACAATGCGACATAACGCTTATTAAACGCCCACTATCACATTATTAATGTGTCACATCTTTGGTTGTGTTGATATAACCCTTGACAAATATCACAATGTGACATAACCCTTGATGAATGTCGCTAATGTAACATAACCCGTCATAAACGTCACAATGCGACATAACACTTAGTAAATGCCCACTGTAACAAACCATGGCTTAACGTCGTAATGTGATATAACCCTCAATAACATCACAGTGAAATGTAAACCTTGATCAACATCACAATGTGACATAACCCTTGATAAATATCACAATTTGAGATAACCCTTGATGAATGTCGCTAATGTAACATAAACCGTGATAAATGTCACAATGCGATGTAACGCTTATTAAATGCCCACTATCACATTATTAATGGCTTAATCGTAATGCGATACAACCCTCAATAACATCACATTGAAACGTCAACATTGATAAACATCACAATGCGACATAACCCTTGACAAATATGACAATGTGACATAACCATTGATAAATATCACAATGTGACATAACCCTTTACGAATGTCGCTAATGTAACATAACCTGTGATAAACGTCACAATGCGACATAACGCTTATTAAACGCCCACTGCAACAAACCATGGACTAACGTCGTAATGTGATATAACCCTTGATAACGTCATAGTGAAACGTAAACCTTGATAAACATCAGAATGCGACATAACCCTTCACAAATATCACAATGTGACATAGCCCTTGATGAATGTCGCTAATGTAACATAACCTATGATAAACGTCACAATGCGACATAACGCTTATTAAACGGCCACTGTAACAAACCATGGCTTAACGTCGTAATGTGATATAACCCTTGATAACGTCATAGTGAAAAGTAAACCTTGACAAACATCAGAATGCGACATAACCCTTGACAAATATCACAATGTGACATAACCCTTGATGAATGTCGCTAATGTAACATAACCCGTCATAAACGTCACAATGCGACATAACGCTTATTAAATGCCCACTGTAACAAACCATGGCTTAACGTCGTAATGTGATATAACCCTCGATAACATGACAGTGAAACGTAAACCTTGATAAACATCACAATGTGACATAAGCCATGATAAATATCATAATTTGACATAACCTTTGATGATTGTCGCTAATGTAACATAACCCGTGATAAACGTCACAATGCGACATAACGCTTATTAAACGCCCTCTATCACATTATTAATGTGTCACATCTTTGGTTTTGTTAAACCTTGATAAACATTAGAATGCGACATAACCCTTCACAAATATCACAATGTGACATAGCCCTTGATGAATGTCGCTAATGTAACATAACCTATGATAAACGTCACAATGCGACATAACGCTTATTAAACGCCCACTGTAACAAACCATGGCTTAACGTCGTAATGTGATATAACCGTCGATAACATCATAGTGAAACGTAAACCTTGACAAACATCAGAATGCGACATAACCCTTGACAAATATCATAATGTGACATAACCCTTGATGAATGTCGCTAATGTAACATAACCTGTCATAATGCGACATAACGCTTATTAAATGCCCACTGTAACAAACCATGGCTTAACGTCGTTATGTGATATAACCCTTGATAACATCACAGTGAAACGTAAACCTTGATAAACATCACAATGCGACATAAGCCTTGATAAATATCATAATTTGACATAACCCTTGATGACTGTCGCTACTATAACATAACCCGTAATAAATGTCACAATGCGACATAACGGTTATTAAACGCCCACTATCACATTATTAATGTGTCACATCTTTGGTTTTGTTGACATATACCAACCAGACACTGTAACAAACCATGGCTTAACATCGTAATGCGATATAACCCTCGATAACATCTTAGTGAAACATCAACATTGATAAACAAACCATGGCTTAACATCGTAATGAGATATAACCCTCGATAACATCATAGTGAAACGTCAACATTTAATAACATCACAATGCGACATAACCCTTGACAAATATGACAATGTGACATAACCCTTGACAAATATCACAATGTGACATAACCCTTCATAAATGTCGCTAATGTAACATAACCTGTGATAAACGTCACAATGCGACATAATGCTTATTAAACGCCCACTGTAACAAACCATGGCTTAACGTCGTAATGTGATATAACCCTCGATAACGTCACAGTGAAACGTAAACCTTATGTCGAAGATCTGACGTTATGCCACCGACGACAAAAAAAAAGTGTATGTGTCGAATACCCAACAGGTTAGTGTCAAATTTTAGACATGGTAGCCGTCGCACCTTGGCCTCAAATTTTGTAGTGATCTCATGGGGCCACTGCAAGTCCATGTTGGCATCAATGACAATTTCATCAACAAAAATTGCTTTAAACTCAAGTCAAAACCAATTACACCTCAAGAGAGGTTGGTGTAAAGATACGATGGCTTGATTGGGCATTAATGAAAAAGACAATTTGTAGAACATTGATCCATAGTGAAATAGGGCATTATTTTATTCCTAAAACTCCATGGGCGGAAATGGGTGACCATCTTTGTGAATCTATGAGGGTTGAGGATGAAAATCAGTTTCTCTTAGAGTGCATTGCTTATACCCACATTAGATATCAGTTTCATAGTATTTGTTACAATACAAACCTTTATAACCTCCTAACTTGCCAAAACTATAATGAGCTAGAAAAGCTTCTTGGCAAGATTTTCGAGCACACGAGTGCACATTAATCATCATCATTTTAAATTTCTTCCTTAACAATAATATTAATATGTTACCAACACCTTTATTATAAATAGATTATTCTTTTAGAAAACTATAGTTGAAAATGTTAGTTACAAGATATTATAATGTTTTTTTTCAAAATATTATGACAATATCAAAATAATTTATTAGTTATCTCATCCACATTTATTTTCTACATGTATTGTTTAATTTTTCTTTAAATTTATTATATTAATTATAATATTTTTATGATTAAATTTATTTAGTCTACATGTATTGTTTAATTTTTCTTTAAATTTTTTAGATTAATTATAATTTTTATGATTAGATTTATTTAGTCTATATGTATTGTTTAATTTTTCTTTAAATTTATTAGATTAATTATAATATTTTTATGATTAAATTTATTTAGTCTATTTCATTTTTTTATTTGATGTTTTCTTAAAACATCTATATATACATAGATATATGAGTGGTAATTTTATTTTATATAAAAGAGTTTAATAGTATATATTATAATGAGTGAGAAAAAACATATTTTAAAAAAATAATATAAAAAAATATTAATTTTAAAAGTTATTTTGATTTTTTAATTATTGATAAAATTTTAATTTCATTTTTAATTAAAATAAAAATTTCATGATTCAAATTTCTTTTTATAAGAAAAGCCAAAAACAATTTTTTTTATCATATTATTTAAAGAAAGGAAAATATACTAAAAAGAGAAAAAAAAGAGAGAAAACATACTCTCTGTCCCATAATCACCCTTCAAATTTATTTATCATAGAGAAAAAGAAAAATATACCACTTAAAAAAGAAAATAATAAAATATTTATCACTCCATCTCACAACTAATATAAACCCAATTCTCAATATATACTCAATCACGCTTCAATGAAAATGTACATTAATTTAGAAATTTAATTTATCATGGATAAAAGAGAAACACTTTCTTTTAACGTCTCACTTTATATACTTCTCATGGCCTCAAATCGTGGTTCCTTGGGGAGAAACTTCTGCTCAGCGTACACTCTCATATAATCCATTGAAACGAATTTTGGATAATGATAACTATTCCCATTTTCAATAGCCGACCCAATCAACTGCGGAGCAGGATACATCTCTGTATTGCTCGATGGGTTATAAAATGCTACGATTGGCATTCGATTCACTTCCTTTTTTGCAAGCACGCGATGCCACATGCTCTTGTATTTTCCGTTCGTTATTACCTGCATTGAATTCAACCACAAACCTTGAAATTCAGTAACTTCAGGCAAATTATATACAAGAAACCATTTAATGCTTATGATTGGGATTGTAGGGTTGTTTATTAGTCTGTTGTGATAAGGCTAGTGTGATAAGGCTAGAAGAGTAGGTCACAGCACTGTATGTTACAGTTAAGCCAGATAAAAGCTCATCCTTTAGGTTTAAGAATTATAGAACTATGCTAAGTCACAAGTGTGATAAAACTAAAAAATAGGTCACAACTAGATAGAAGCTCATCCCTTAAGTTTGGTTTAAGAACCATCCATCCTTCTAAGTTACAAGTCACTGTTTAGTTTAAGAACTATCCATCCTCCTTCTAAGTTACAAGTGACTGATATATCTAATTTACAAACTATAAAATATACTCTTCGAATGTTGCTATTCTCTTAAACACATTCAACCATAAACTATTTCATATATATAACTTATGTGGAAATAATAAAGTATTACAAACTTGTCGGTCTAGACTTGTCAGCTCACCGACTGATCCTTTTACAGAGCTTCGGCTCTTTGACTGAATCACTTACATAGAATCTTGAGCTTTGACTTCTCTTTTCTCACCCTGAGTTCCTCTGTCTCTCTATTGTGTCTGTTGTGTCTCTAACCTAATTTACAATTTGCTTCTTCTATTTATAGGCAACCTAAAGATTGCTTCTACATTGGTCGACTGAATCACCATTAAAGACTGTAATAACTATCTACCTAACAACTTAGCTTCAGAAATAAATTCGACTGGTTTACATTGCTGAATCGTGGACTCTCCCCTCTTGTCAGACTAACTGACAAGATCTTGACTGGTGAAGACTCTGACAGAGTCAGCTGAGAGTTAGGTACGGATCTGCGAGTAATTACTTTTTCCAACACTCCCCCTTAATTATGAGCAGATGGGGTTTTTTGAAAACAAAATTTACAAAATGTTTCATGGCTTAGACATGCTCTGTTTATGACATAGTTCAATGTGCAGAACTTATCATTTCAAGATAACTATGCAGATACTGGAATGTGTCCTTTTCCAATGGTTTCATAAAGATGTCTGCAAGTTGGTCTTCAGACTTGTAAAATTCCAAACAAATTTCCTTGTCATCCACCAACTATCTTATAAAATGAAACCTTGTGTCGATGTGCTTGGTTCTCTTGTGAAACACATGATTCTTTGATAATGATATGGCTGAATTGTTGTCGCAGAATATTGTTGTCGATTCTTGATGGTTCTGTGACAAGTCTTTTAAGACTCTTCTCATCTAGACAGCTTGACATGCAACACTTGTCGCTGCAACATACTCAGATTCAGCTGAAGACAAAGTTACTATGGGCTATTTCTTTGAAGCCCATGAAACAACTCCTATACCAAAATGAAATCTGTACCCAAATGTGCTTTTCCTGTCATCTATGCTGACTCCATTGTCACTGTCAGTGTAACCAATGAGTTTAAAAATTTCTGAGGTTGAATACATAATACCAAGGTCTTTTGTGCCACTTACATACCTCAGAATTTTTTTACCTGCTTGCCAATGTGAGTCTTTTGGTGACTCCATGAACCTTGAGATCAGACTTACACCATACATAATGTCTGGTCTTGTTGCTGTCAAATACATAAGGCTGCCAACAAGCCTTTTGAACAGCGTAGGATCTACAATGAATCCTTCATCATCCTTGCTCAATTTTAAACCTCGTATTACTGGTGTTGGGGCTGTCTTGCAATTAGACATGTTAAACCTTTTTAAAACTTCACTTGCATACTTTGTTTGTGATATAAAAATACCACTTTCAGACTGCTGAACTTCAATGCCCAGAAAAAACTTCATAAGCCCCAGATTAGTCATTTCAAATTCACTTTCCATGACTGCTTTAAAATCTGCTATGCCAAAATCACTAGTAAATATTAAATCATCTACATACAGGCAAACAATTAACATATTACCTTGCTCATCGACTTTGGTGTACAAAGTTGGTTCACTTTCACTTCTGTGAAATCCATTTTCAGTGAGATAGGAATCAATCTGACTGTACCAAGCTCTAGGAGCTTGCTTCAAACCATATAATGCCTTTTTCAGCCTATAAACTTTATGTTCTTGACCTGGAACTTCATACCCTTGTGGTTGTTCCACATATACTTCCTCTTCTAGATAGCCATTTAAGAATGCCAACTTGAAATCCATTTGATGAACATGCCATTTTTTTGTGCAGCAATGGCCAAAACTATTCTGACTGTATCCATGAGTGCAACAGGTGAAAATGTTTCATTGAAGTCGATGCCGGGTTGCTGTGTGAACCCTCTTGCTACCATTCTTGCTTTCGTGCTTTTGCACATTCCCATCAACATCTTTCTTTATCTTGTAAATCCATTTGACACTGATTACATCTTTGTCTTTTGGTACATCAACCAGTTCCCATGTCTGGTTTTTCTCAATGCATTCTATTTCTTCATCCATGGCTTGTGCCCATACTTCTTCTTCAACAACTTCTTCAAATGTTAGTGGATCATATATAGGGGAAAATAATGCAAAGAGAGAAAATGAATTTGGTGTACCAGCTTTATATATCTCTCGCAGACTTCTTGTCTTCACCGGTTCTGTCGATGTCGACCTTGACGAAATGCTTGATGGAGTTTGCTATCCTCTTGGTGTGCTTGTCGGTGTAGCTTGAGCTGCTACTTGTGTCAATGGTCCTTGTGCTGAACCATGTCTTGGTGTCATGGGGGTCGACGGTGCTGTGACCGGTTGACTTACATGTGGTGTTTGAACCACTTCCTCTTCCATATCATCATTGTCGACATTCGACACAATGTTGAAATTTATGTCGACAGTTCCATCCCATGATTCGTTCTCGACAAATTGAACATCTCGAGTGATTATCACTTTCCTTGCCACAGGATCATACAGCTTGTATTATTTTGTGTCTTTTGAATTGCCGATAAAAATACATTTCGGTCCATTCTTGTCTAGCTTCTTTCTCAACTCATCTGGAACATGATCATATGCAACACAACCAAAAAATTTTAAATGTGAAACAATATGATTCATACCTATCCATGCTTCTTGGGGAACTTTGTTCTTCACACTCTTTGTCGGACAACGGTTCATAATGTATACAACAGTTGCGACTGCTTCACCCCGATACTCATTTGGCAAATGGTTGACTGCCAACATGTTGCGTGAAATATTCATGATGGTTTTGTTCTTTCTTTCGACAATACCGTTCTGCTGAGGTGTATACCGTGCAGTGAATTGTTTTTGTATGCCATGGGTCTTGCAAAAAATCAGAAATTCATTTGAAACATATTCACCTCCTCTGTCGATCCTTAACATCTTGATGCGATGTCCACTCTGGTTCTCCATGAGTGCCTTGAACTACTGAAAATAACTAAATGCATCGGATTTATGTTTCAAAAAATATACCCACGTTTTTCTTGAGTAGTCATCAATAAAAGTTAGAAAATACTTGCAGCCACCAATGGATGATGTCTGCATTGGACCACAAATATCAGGGTGCGTGATTTCAAGTGGTGT
The DNA here is from genome assembly GCA_001517045.1 of Pseudotsuga menziesii. Classification (NCBI taxonomy): domain Eukaryota; kingdom Viridiplantae; phylum Streptophyta; class Pinopsida; order Pinales; family Pinaceae; genus Pseudotsuga; species Pseudotsuga menziesii. Next base: position 78,944 of record LPNX010266220.1, on the reverse strand, counting down.
GTGTGCTCTATAAGACTTTTCGACTGGAAAAGTCTCTCTGTGCTTCTTGCAAAAAATACAACCTTCACAAACCCTCTCTGGTCTGTTGATCAATGGTAATCCTTTTACCATATTCTTTGTGTGTAGTAGCTTCAGCCCAGCAAAATTCAGATGTCTAAATCTGAAATGCCATAACCAGGATTCATCCTGAACTTCTGTCTGAAATACAGCTTGCAAATTAGCGCTGCAATTTTCTTTCTTGTCGAGGAGCTCGACTGTTTCTTCACTTTCTGCCTTGAATGCAGCTCCTGTGTTTGTCTTCCCTTTCATGTTGGGAACTATCCTCAATGGAAACAAGCAATTGCTTGTCATTGGTACTTTTGCTATCAGCTGGTCACTTGGACGCTTGTCTTTGATCACACAGTGATCATCTTCCATGTAGGCTCTGTAGCCTTTTTGTATTAACTGTTCAATGTTTAACAAATTATGTTTCAAACCTTCAACATGATAGACATCAGGGATATACTTACTCTCCCCCTATTTGGTTAGAATATCAACAGTGCCTTTTCCGAAGACAGTAACTTGGACATTGTTTCCAAGTGTAACATCGGTTTGAACTGAGTTGTCTATACTGGAAAACAAGTTTAAATTTTCAGTCATGTGGTTACTACATCCTGAATCTAAGTACCATATGTCATGTGGACTTTCTTGAACAACATTGCATTCAAGTGGAGATGTCGATGCCATTAACATTGCACTTGTCGAAGTGCTGGTGTTGGTCAACTGACTTGGGCTTTTCCTTCCTTGGTCATATTGTTTCTTCCTGCATTCATATGCATAATGACCAAACTTCTTACAGTAATGACATTTTATTTTTTATTTATCAAACCTCTGGCCACTTGGCTGACTTGGGTTCTAATTATCTCCTCTACCACCGACATTTGCAGGACTTGTGCCTCATCCTCCTCTTGAAGAAATTCTTCCTCTACCTCTACCATGACTTATGGATGACTGTGTTGTGAATGCACCTTCCATAGATGTCCGTGTTCTGCTGAGTCTGGTGTAGAATGTGTCTACATTCTCTGAATCTTTCATGGACAGAGATTCAAAATCTCTTCTCAGAATTTGCAGCTTGGATGTCTTTACCTTATCCAAACTTTGATAGGCGGTCTCCAATGTATCCCATGCTTGCTTAGCATTATTTTTTGCTGCTATTCTTGGGATTAAGCTCTCATGCATAGTTTGATGTATGTAGAACAGAGTTTTTCCATCTTTCTTCCTCTGTTCTCTCAAGACATCTTTCTCAGCCTGTGTGACATTGTTATATGCTGTCATGTCTGTTGGTTCTGCATAGCCATGGTGGACTATCTCCCAGACATCTTGACCTCTCAATATAGCCTTCATTGTTAAAGACCAATATTCATAGTTCTTTCCTGTAAAAATTGGAGTTTGCAATGAACCAGAAGTGGAAGCCATTTTTAATTTTTTTTAATTTAACTTTCCTTAGAAAATTAATTTCCACATTTTAAGACAAGATTTCTTTCCTCAACCTTCCTCGATATAAACCTTGCTCTGATACCAGTTAGCCGAAACCAAGCCCACTAAACTTGAGTTTACCGCTCAGCTAATATTAAAATTTAATTTTCACTTTTTCACGGTGACCTCTTTTTCTTTGTCACTTGTCGGGTGAAACTTGTCTATCTCCTGACTAGACAAGTCTATCAACTTTGGTTGACCTTTAGACCTTACTGTTACTTCGACTTCCTTGTCAGTTCTACTGACTAATTTAACTGACTAATTTACCTTGACCACTTCTCACTTCGAAGTCAGCTGACTTCGACCTCTAAGTGGGCTCACCTCTTCGACCACTCAAGTCGGCTGACCTCTTCGACTTCTCAATTCGGCTTACTCAACCGACCTTTTAAGTCTGCTAAGTTTGGTTGAAATCTACAGAGTATTTTTCTTAGTCTAATAGATTTAAGAAATAGAGTAAAATAGACACATTAACAAATCCAAATAACTTATAAAACATATGCCCAAATATGTAGGAAAACTTGAGTCGACCAATGTGCGATAAAACCTGGAACTTTCACGCGGTGAGAAATTTATGGGTTCTTGTTCTTTCACTCAACTGTAATGGTAAAAGACATTTACACAAGTAAATCTGGAAATATTGTGCGGCCAAATAAACACATTCAACCATAAACTATTTCATATATATAACTTATGCGGAAATAACAAAGTATTACAAACTTGTCGGTCCACACTTGTCGGTGACTGATCCTTTTACAGAGCTTCAACTCTTCCACTGAATCACTTACATAGAAACTTGAGCTTCAACTTCTCTTTTCTCACCCTAAGTTCCTCTGTCTCTCTATTGTGTCTGTTGTGTCTCTAACCTAATTTACAATTTGCTTTTCTATTTATAGGCAATGTGAAGATTGCTTCTACATGGGTGGACTGACTCACCATTAAAGACTGTAATAACTATCTACCTAACAACTTAGCTTCAGAAATAAATTCCACTGGTTTACATTGCCGAATTGTGGACTCTTCCCTCTTGTCAGACTCACCGACAAGATCTTGACTCGTACAGTCGCTGACAAAGTCGGCTGAGAGTGATGTGCGAGTAATTACTTTTTCCAACACAAATGCTTACGAAACTAAATTATGAATAGGTGAAGCATTCCATACTTAATAGGCACCAATGTTATGACTATAGATGGTGAGGTACGCACCAACAGCTTGAATCAAAGCCAATGAAATAAACACCAAACTTAAAGAAAAAATTACCCGAAAATCCGATTCCAGCCCCCAAAAACACTCTATTTCACCCACTACAACAATTCAAATCTGCCCCCCCCCCCGAACCACACTAAATAACCAAAATAAAAAATGCAATCTTCACCCTCTTAGAAAATTCCTAATAAAGTTCAATTCCTCACCTGCCATTGCCAATCCATTCAAAATAGACACAAAATAATTTCATGTTTGACAGGGAAGCATCTATCAAAATGGATTGAAAATAAACAAGTATCATCTTGCAAAAAGAAAATAATTCCCAAGCTCATCCTTACAGCGGAGTAGACGACTCTGCTTCCATTTGATTAATGGGTGTCGCTTGATTTGATTTACTTCTTTGCAATGGTGTTGAAGTTGAGAGCCAGAATTTCCTTATTTATATAATGTAAAAGGGGTATCTTTGGTAGAAGGAGCCGAGCAATATCCCAGAAAATCAATCGATATGAAGTGAGAGGAAATTGTGGTTATAAATCTATATCTATTTGATTAATAACGATTTATGGTACATGCATGAATGTTTCTACCAATAAAAATCCAAGATAATCCACTAGTTCTAGTTGCATGAATAAGAGCATCAGTTGCAAACCATTCGAATGACAGAAATCCCGCATTATCGAGAACCTTTAATGCACGCATCTATAAACACTTAGTAGCTTAAAAACAGTACATCGATTTTAAACCATGGCAACTATATTTCTAAGTTCTAACAAACCAAACCATTGCAAATTACTTAGAGTTGCCACATGCAACATCATGTTAGTTTCTAACATTTTATTTCTTTCCATGTCACGAACAGAATAAATGATAGGTGTAACTAATTATGAATTCAAGGTGCCTTTCACGTCAAATTGGATTCTTGGACTAAACAACAAGCAGCGAGGAACTCTTTGAACTTTCACTCTTTATTTGAAACGAGTGAAAATAAAGGAAATTAGATATGAGAAACAGGAAACCTCACTAGAACAAAGTCTCGTTGAAAACAGTTTTTCTATCAACATAAAAATTCAGCCCATCCAACTTTTACTCTCCATTCATGGAATCTATTTTGCTTGGACTTTTTCCATTAAGAGAATTCATTTTGCTTGGACCTTTTCCATTCTTTCCAACACCCCATGAAGATGCTTCCTAAGGGTTTCCAGGTCTTTTAAAGCGTTTTCTAAGTTTTCTCTTAACAAAAAGAACGTTACAGCTAATCACATTATTTGAAACAAACAAAAAGAAAGGAAATTGCATCTGAAAAACAACAAACCTAACTGGAACTAAGTCTTGTTGAAAACATTTTTTCCGTCGGACTAACTCGCAAATTTAGCCCTTCCAACTTTCAGTCTCCATTATCTTAAGCAAAGGGGAGCTCCATTCAGGGAATTTATGTTGCTTGTACTCTTTCCACCACTTCATGAAGCTGCTTCCTTCTAAGAAAACATCTGAAGAAATGTTGCGATGGCTGATCATCCTTATCACATAACCTTCAAACATTTCAAGGCTTTCTAACTTTTGTTGTTGGTTTTGTTTGAGGGTTTCCAAGTCTTTCAAAGCCTCTTCGACATGTGCCCAAAAGCACGAGTCCTGAGTGAGGGACGCAAGCTTTGTGCGAGCTTTCTCTTCTTTGGAGCTGCGAGTGTTTTGTTTATCTTCCATCCATTTTTTAATAACTTT
>LPNX010266220.1:69202-74247 GCA_001517045.1 Pseudotsuga menziesii | reverse complement strand
TGGTGCCATTTTCCTTCTCACAACTATCTTTATACCATTCAAGCTCTGCCATAATACACTGTTTCTCGCTTAATTCTATTGCTAGCTTAGCAACCTTTGTGTTATGTTTGTTTTCAATATCTGTGGCTATTTGTAGAACAATTGGTGCATGAGCATTCTGCACAAAGTCAAGAAATATTTATCAATAGGAAACTATCATAACTTTTTGACAAGCTGAGAGAATAGCCTCTTTTTCTCATAAAAAATAAAAAAGATCAACCACAAGTTCATTATTTTTTATATAATCTTATTCATTGCAGATAGAAACAAAGAGCAACGTAGAAAATAACAACATTCCAGTAAACACCGCTAGTCATTGCAGAAAGTAACAAATATCAAAGTAGAAAATAACAACATTTCAGTAAACACTGCCAGTTCATATTCATTACAGAAAGAAACAAAGAACAAAGTAGAAAATAACAGCATTCCAGTAAACAGTGCCAGTTCATCAGATTGCAATCTTTGTGCCTTGACAGAAGGAGGTCCTTTATATCCTAGGTGGGGAGATAGTAGTTGTGTCTTTTATAAGCTTCTCATGGTTAGACAAAAGTATAGACACTCTTAAATATACATTATTAGAGATGTATTTCACCTCAAAGGCTAAAATGTTTTCATTCGTCTCCATATATAATAGTGCATAATGCTTCAAGATGTTTTACTTATATAAAAATAAATTACACAACCAATACAGTACACATTTTTATGTTCTATTCTTCCAATTTTTAATAGAAAAAGGAAATGAGAAGAATTGGGTATTAACTAACCTCCCATTTTTACTGACCTCCCATTTTTAATATTAAAAAGAAAATGAGAAGAATTGGGTATTACCTGACCTCCAACACCAATAGCTTCAAGCTGCAATGAAATTCCCATCTGGTAAGAGGATTCTGTATCACACGTTGCACTTCTTCTTCCAATTATAGACTTTTCTATGGCATGTCTCAAAACAGAACCATAACATATATGCTCCTGAAAACAGGCCTGTACAATATTATCATGAGCATTTTCGGTGCTTTGCATTGACAAATGAAAAATTTTCAAAACCGCCTCAGAATTATCAATGCAAGCTATGTCCTCGACTGAACAAAACATGTAAGTGCCAAAAGGTCTGTATGGGCTTCTCGTGATAACCCCGTCTAACTCCCTTGGAGAGTCAAGCCCGTAGTTTGCTACAGTACAAGTATACTGCATGACATTATTATGAAGAGTTCTACAAGCATCTTGAATAAAAGAGTCAGCTACAATTTCATTGTCGTTAGCCATTATGTCTTGCCAATAAGGCAAAATAGCTCTTAAGCTCTCAGCGATTGACTCAAATGGTGCAAGGAGCATTCTAGGAACAATATCATACTTGGAAACCACGTGACAAAAGTTGCTTGTCCAATTTTCACGGCCAACTGCTTCAAAAAGTCCTACATCCCCCACTAAAGGAGATCCAAATGTTATACAAAAGGGAGAGCTTTGCCTCAGCCTCTTTTCCAGTACCCATAGTGTGGCCAAAGTTGCAACTGCCCCTCCTAAGGAATGACCCACAAATATAATGGGTTTGAGTTTCCTTTGTTTTGTGTCCGTATAAATCTGTATCTGTTTCATCATGGGAAATATCAACACAATATTAATTTTTCCTTTTTTTTTAAAATCTCGTGTCACCCGCTACTGAAAGATGAATTAATTTACCTGTGCTTGAAAATCTGTGTTCTCCACTATATGCAGGAACAACTTAAGAGCTCCGAGATGAACGAGGGCTGGTTGATCAGCATTACCCTTGAGGCAACCAGAGAAGACCTTGTTGTCAGTTTGCATGTTGCCCTCTCCATATTTGCTCTCTGTGACGATGAAACCTTCTATTTTATGAAATGAAGGAAAGGCAACATATGCAACGTCTCCATACTCGGTCACACTATAACTCCCTGAGTTGTTTGCAAGACGTAACAATTCCCAAGCCTTGGACAGTATTCCGCATGAAACAAGGAAAGTCGCAATCTCCTGTCCAACAGTGAACCTGCAACAACATTTCTGTAAATTAGCATCAAAGACCACCTTATGGATATGCCATTACTGTACCTGCAACAACATTTCTGTAAATTTACATCTAAGAGGTCACCTTAATGGATCTGCCATCCTTACTGGTATCAAGTTCCCATTACTTACTACGGACCAGGCCATTATCAACCACAACCACATTCAAATTACAAAACAGTTTTAATCATTTTACCATTTTAAAAACAAACAACAAATATATAGAGCTTGCTACACTAAAAAAACCCGATGAAATAGTTTTTAATATCCTCCAACATATAGACTGCCCAGTCCGAAGGGACATTAGTCCTACAAACCTTCCAAATGCTTACGAAAGTAAATTATGAATAGGTGCATTCCATGCTTAATAGGCACCGATGTTATGACTATAGATGGTGAGATACGCACCAACAGCTTGAATCAAAGCCAATGAAATAAACACCAAAATTAAAGAAAAAATTACCCGAAAATCCGATTCCACCCTACCCCCAAAAAAAACTCTATTTTACCCACTACAACAATATCTGCCCCCGGCGAACCACATTACAACAATTCAAATCTGCCCCCGGGGAACCACATTAAATAACAAAAGAAAAAAAAAATCAATCTTCACCTTCTAAGAAAATTCATAATAGAGTTCAATTCCTCACCTGCCACTGCCAATCCATTCAAAATAGACACAAAATAATTTCATGTTTGACAGGTACGCATTTATCAAAATGGATTGAGAACAAACATGATATCATCTTGCAAAAAGAAAATAATTCGCAAGCTCATCCTTACAGCGGGGTAGACGACTCTGCTTCCATTTGATTAGCTGCTGTTGCTTGATTTGATTTACTTCTTTGCAATGGTGTTAAAGTTGAGAGCCAGAATTTCCTTGTTTATATAATGTAATACATGCATCCGGGGAATCTTTGATAGAAGGAGCCGAGCAATATCCAAGAAAATCAATCGATATGAAGTGAGGAAATTGTGGTCGTGGATCTATATCTACTTGAATAATAGCGATTTCTGGGAATGAATGAATGAATGTTCAGGGAAGTATCCATGTAATTGGATCTCTATCTACATTCTTTTGGCGAAGTGACTTCGGAGAATGTTAATGGAACCCTACATGATACCTATCTATATCTATATAAATGTTTTTTTGGGCAAAGTGTGAAATAAAAGTTATTAATTTATTTGTCGTATTATCTTATTATTAGTCCATGGGAGAAGATAGCGATTGGTTGGTAGCCAACCATCACGAGTTCCAATTTTTTGACCTAATATTCATTAAAGTTTTTCAAATTTTTATTATTAAAATACATTTATAAAAAAAAATTATTATTAAAATGAATTTGCTTGATATCTATTAATTAAAATTTATTTAAATTTTAATCAAAAAGATTTAAGCATAACAAACTTGTAAGTCAACTGTAGTGTAACAATAATTCCTCTCTACCACGCAATTAAATACTAGAAAAACCATCAATACACAATTTCTACGAATAAAAATCCAATCAAAAGAATCCACTGATTCTGGTTATATAAATACCAGCACTTACAAACCATTCAAATGACAGAAATCCAGCATTATCGAGAACCTTGAATGCACTAATCCATAAACACTTACTACGCATCCAGAAACACTTACTAGCTTAAACAAGTATATGGATTTTAAACCATGGCAACTATATTTCTAACAAAGTTTCTAACATTTTCTAAGATAATTAAAATAAAATTTCTTTCCATGTCACGAATAGAATAAATGATAGGTGTAACTAACTATACATTCAAGGTGCCTCACATTCTTTCACGTCAAATTGGATTCTAGGACTAAAGAACAAGAAGAGAAGAACTCTTTGAACTTTCACTCTTTTTCACTCGATGAATATAATTTCGGAACTTTGTCTCTGCTTCACTCGATGAATATAATCTCGAAAGCGTAAAAGATATAGGTTCGACGAAGGGTGCTTCTTGGGATTTATAAAGATGCGTCTAAGCTTTATTTTATCCAATATGAGCATAGGCTTCTTTTAATGAATAAAAGACAAACTTCAACTTACAAACAAAACCCAGGCAATTGGCACTTTCGTCAACAGGTCATCATGGAATCGATTCTCGAGAGTGATTGTATATAGAGCTTTAATATATTTCTCTATATATTATAGCCACAAATAAAGATAAATTTGTTGTCATATGGACTGATTCTTTCCTATTCTTATCCATTTTTTTCTATTCTCTCTATGATTCTTTTCTATCCTGTAGATCCCTGTTTCTTATCCTTTTTAAGATCTACAGCTTAATTATAGGATCTGCAACATGACTGTAGGATCGGCAGCTCTATTGTAGGATCTGGAAATTGATCCATTGATGTATATGTATCTGTACAATTCATTGTAATAAAACAGAATTATTTTTCTCTTGAACTCTGTTTTGAACTCGGTATCAGAGCCAAGAAGCTTAAATCATTAGTACTCTCCATTGAACCATGGCCGACTCAGATTCTAAAACATCTGGAACCAAATCTGCTCCCATTATTATTCAATCTAAAGGTTCGTCATTCAATGCAGGGATTGTACTCGATGAAACAAACTATGATTTGTGGTCTCAAATCATGGAGATGCATATTGCTGAGAAGGAGAAACTCTCTTTCATTTGTGGTAATTCACAGTCACCTACCGAGAAGAATGATGGATATGAGAAGTGGTATGCAGACAATCAAAAGGTCAAGAGATGGTTGTTGATGTCTATGTCCCCAGAAATCATGAAGCGATATATTCGCTTACCCACCGCTCGAGATATTTGGAAAGCTCTTTCAAAAGCTTTTTATGATGGAGCAGATGAATTGCAGGTGTTTGTCTTGAATCAGAGAGCCTTCTCTGCGAAACAGAATGGCAGAACACTCTCAGTGTATTATGGAGAATTAACCAAGATCTTTTGTGAGTTGGACCATTGTGATAAGGTGATTATGGAAAGTGAGAATGATGTTGAATCTTACC
>LPNX010266220.1:21702-64202 GCA_001517045.1 Pseudotsuga menziesii | reverse complement strand
ATAGGTAACTTCACATCATCGCCCGCCATCCTGGGCCTTCTTCCTACGTTTTTTGATCCGCTACTATTATAGTGTTGTTGACACGTCAGTGTCGAGCTAGTATTTCTTCCTGAGTGCGGCATAGTGCACGAAGGTGTGGGCATGTTGTTTCTCTGGGTTGGTCTTTGCTCGGCCTCGGACATATCCTGGTCTTCTCCTTCATCGCTGCAGGGCCAATTCACCCCATGTGGTCTTCTCTCGCAGTCTCACACTTTAGTCGCAGCAAGACTCTCTCTTGTCCTCTACCTCTTCTCTTGTCGAAACCTTGCTCCACCTCGCGTAATGCGACTTCTTTCCTCGGCTTCCCTCACACTCCTATCGTAACTTCCATCCATATACCCCGTATCATTCCATCTAACCCTCGTTTCCACAATACCTGCAGCCTCTACACACCAGGGATCTACTTGGCAGAATTCATCTTCAATATGACTTTTTCATAGACAATCATCTTAATAAACAATTGCAAAGATAAAAGAAACCTACCTCTTGGTCCACTGAAGAACTCCCTTTCTGCATCACTATAAGATTTGACTGTATCAATCACGGACTTAGTGATGTATCCCTGCAAGATGTTGTCAAACCAAACTTCAACAACCATCGATGCTCTGTTGTCTACCTCATACAGCTGCTGGATCAGTTCTGGGGTCCAGCCAGTTGGTTCGTCTCCTTGGAAATTTGTCTTCTTATAAGTCAATTGTGTCAGCCACTCGTACAAGATGATTAGAAACTCAGAAAAGAAGGACTCATGTAGATCAGAGTACAAGTTCCTTTCCAGCCACTTCCACGTCGTTACTCTAGGGTTTTGATTCTCTTCCATAGCAAACTCTTGTTCCTTTTGATTAAACCAATCTTGAATTTCCGTTTTCATCGGGTGCATCAACATGACCTCCCTCTCCTTTGCAATATGGTCTCGACAATAGAACCATTTGTTGACACAGACTCGTCGATAGGGGTTCTGTCACTGTCGACACTCAAAACACCACAATCCCCCTGAGCACGAACCCAGATAGGTTTTACCCCATCTAGCAACACCTATAGAGAAAATGAAGTCTCACCTGAGATGTTCGAGGGAGAGCTATCGGAACCAAGTTTCCGCAATAAGAAGGAGGACCGCGCATCTTCTTTCGACTCATCACATTGTTACTTAGTATACTCAAGCATTGGGTTTATCCATCAACAGATAAACATTATTATTCAGAGGATCACATCAACATTATAAAACCTCCTACCTTTACTGAATCGACAGGGATCCTCTTACAAGAGGAAGAAAGAATGGATACTTTTGGTTTAGATGCAAGGTCTTTAGATTTGACACTTGTAGAAAAAGGTAAACAACCATACAGAGGAGAGCCTTGGGACATAAGTAAAGGAGGTAAATACCAAGCAAAGAAAAAAGGTATAACTTCATCAAATTTTGACTCTAATTTTAAGAACAAAGATGGGTGTTTTTATTGTAGAAAACCTGGTCATCATGCCAAATATTGTTATAGAAGAAAAGCACATGAATCCAAACAAAGATATGGGAACCATGATGGAAATTTTGTGAATAATGACTCCTCAATTAATGAAGGTTTTAAAAACCTTAAATTGTTCATCTCTCAAGCTGCAATGTCTACAAACAGTGATGATAAAAATTCTTTGTATGTTGATTCTGGAGCCTCTTTTCATATTTCATGTACAACAAGGAATGGTTTGATGAGAATAATGAGAATGTATATGGAAATCATCTTTATTTAGGAAATTGCATAGCACTGAAAGTGCAAGTATATGGAATGATAAATGTAAACATGCCTAATGGTCAAATAAAATAAATCCATAATGTTATGTATGTCCCTGAAATAAAAATGAACTTAATATCTATTTATTCAGTTACCAATCAATATCTAAAAGTGGAGTTTGTGAAGTCAGGATGTGTTGTGAAGGATGCCCATAATTGCTAAAGGTTCAATGAAAGTGGAACTAGATATGGAGGACTCTACAAGTTGAATGTGACCAAGACAACACATCATGCGTTGGCATCTTCAGCAATTCCAACAGAATTCAAGACCATGGTGGAAAAACAAAAAGGTAAATGCATCAAGATCCTTATATTCGATCAAGGGGAAGAATACTCTTCAAGAGCATTCAATTATTATTGTAAAGGACATGGAATTATGCAGCAATTCATAGTGTCACATACACCTTTGAGAAAAATGGTGTTGCTAAGAGAAAGAATACGACATTGGTAGAATGTGTAAGAAGCATGTTAAAAGTTAAAACTATTTCAAATGGTTTTTGGGCAGAAGCTTTTAACAATGCAATTTATTTAAAGAATAGAAGTCCGACTAAATGTCTAGATCATAAGACACCATTTGAATTTTTCTATTGATTCAAACTTGAAGTTAGTAGAATCTTAGAGTGTTTTGATGTAAAGAAATTTCCCATATTCCCAAAGATGAAAGAAAGAAATTAGATGCAAAGTCAATTAAGTGCAATTTCATTGGATATTGTGATCATGATCATAAGGCATATGTATTGTATGATTCTATATTACATAAATTGATTGCAAGCAGGGATGTGGTGTTTCATGAAAATACAAATGAAGATAATGGTTTATGGAATACTTCTTTTAATAATGATGAGTGTATTATAATTGATATTGTAAGTGCTGAATATGAAAATGAGCAAGAAAAAAGAGAAAGTACAGGTTCAAGGACAGGAAGCACCAAGCAATCAGGGCACTCCTAGAATAGGAGAAGAACATGAAAGTAGTAAAACACCAAGGAGATCATCTCGATAAAGACAACCACCCTTAAGGTACAAGATTATGCCTCAGTGACTCATGTTATGAATGTGGTTGAGCCTGTAATGATGAAGAAGATAAAGAACATAAAGATTGGAGAGATGTTATGAATGAGAACCATGAGTCTATGATGAAGAATAATACATGGTAACTAACTAAATTGATTGAAAATAAAATACCAATCCAATGTAAATGGCTATATAAATAAAAAAATAAAGGCTAATGGTACCATTGATAAATATATGGCTAGACTTGCTACTAAAGGATACTCACAGAAAGAAGGTATAGATTGTGAAGATACATTTGCACTAGTAGAAAAAATGAACACAATCATATTAGTGGTAGCACTAGCTATAAACCATGATTGGGTATTGCATTACTTAGATGTGAATTTTTCATTTCTAAATGGTGAATTGAAAGAGGAAATTTATCTTGAACATTCAGAAGGATTTTTCAAACTAGGTCACGAACAACTAGTGTGCAAATTAAAGAATACATTATATGGTCTAAACAAGCTCCTAGATCTTCATTAAACTGGAGTTTCCAAGAAGTAACAATGATCCTATTTTATATGTGAAGAAAGATGTAGAAGGTAAAACAACCTTAGTTTCATTATATATGGATGATCTCATAATCATAGGGAAGTGCCAATGGAGTTATTACATCCATAAAGGAGCAATTGTCTCAAATTTTTGACTTAAAATATTTAGGACAATTACATTATTGTTTGGGTCTTGAAATACAAAGTTTACAAGATTCTTTCATACTGTCAGCTCAATCTTAAACTAGGCTACATAGTAGCATAAACTTGCAGAAATAGTTCAAAATAATTTTCAATTAATTTTAATTTTGATAAGTGATCAAAATATATTGAAAATAGTTTTAACAATAATAAGTACCTATATGTTATGTCATTTACTTGAATTAAGATTTAGTATTTCAATCGCCCAACATAAAAGGCTTCAATCAAGGACTTGAATTCAATTTCGAGATCTTGTCGATTTGATTGGGAGAATGCTTCTTTTATGTCATTCTCTCCCCAGTGATTGTTTGTTTATAGAATGATACTAATAAGATTAGTCACCTCTGCGGTATGGGAGATGTAAGTACATTTTCTCTTCTTCTTGTTTTGGAACTGTTCTCGAAAGGACAGTCTTGGCCGAACATGTTTCATCCGAGCCAGTTCAACTAAGCTTGTAAGTGCCTTTGTCTTCACATGTAAGATTCCAAGAGCTTTGAGATTTTCTAGATATGTAGCGATTTGAAATCACAAAATGCATCTCTATGCTTAAAAAGAGAGACATTATACAGGTAGTAAACTTAAGATTGTTTTCTTTATCCTTATTTCAAAAGGAATCCTCATACGAGTTAGTCGTTCTGCTTTTGGTAATAATATGGAAATTGAACCCTATTATGCATTAGACCCGGCAACCAATCCATCAATGACGAATGAACTTGTGAAAGGGGATTGACAAGGAATAATTAGAAAACCCAAAAGAGCATTCAGACCTCCACGACCTAGAACTCATGGTGACCTAGTGGGTCTATCAAACATGGAAAACATGTAGTACACACTCGATCAATTCATTTTTACTTAATTATAATTTCTCAGCACTAGTTAAAATAATGTACACAAGTTATACATTCCAATTCAAATTAAGACAAATTTATTTTATAAATTCCAATTCAAACTAGCAAAATGTATTTTACATAGTAATACACATGTGATAAACTCCAAAAGCATTAGGAAAAAAATATATTTTTCACGTTTTTCGTTATTAATCAGGGCATTACAGGCAAATGTATTTTATAAATCCCAATTTAAACCAAGCAAAATGTATTTTACATGTAATACACATGGGATAAACTCCAAACGCATTAAGAAAAAATATATTTTTCACGTTTTTCCTTATTAATCCGGACATGACAGGCAAAGTGTATTTTATAAATTCCAATTCAAACTAAGCAAAATGTGTTTTACATGGAATACACATGGGATAAACTCCAAACTCATAAAGAAGAGATATATTTTTCACGTTTTTGCCTTGTTAATAGGACATTACAGGTAATTACTTTATTTGAAACAAGTGAAAAGAAAGCAAATGACATGAAAAATAGAAAACCTTAGTGGAACAAAGTCTCTTTGAAAACAGTTTTTCTATCTACCTGAAAATTCAGCCCTTCCAACTTTTACTCTCCATGATCTTCAACAAAGGAGAGCTCCATTCATCGAATTTATTTTGCTTGGACCTTTTCCATTAAGGGAATTCATTTTGCTTGGAATTTTTCCATTCTTTCCCAACACTCCATGAAGATGCTACCCAAGAATTTCAAAGCCTCTTGTACATGTGCCCAAGTCTTCCAAAGCCTCTTCTACGTTTTCTCTTAACAATCAGGACGTTACAGCTAATCACATAATTTGAAACAAATTATGAAAAGAAAGGAAATTGCATATGAAAAACAAGAAACCTAACTGAAACGAAGTCTCGTTGACAACATTTTTTTCCAGGTTCCAATTAACTTGCAAATTTAGCCTTTCCAACTTTCACTCTTCATTATCTTAAGCAAAGGGGAGCTCCATTCAGGGAATTTATTTTGCTGGTACTCTTTCCATTCTTTCCACCACTCCATAAAGCTGCTTCCTTCTAAGAAAACATCTGAAGAAATGCTGCGATTGTTGATCATTGTTATCACATAACCTTCAAATATTTCAAAGCTTTTTAACTTTTGGTGTTGGTTTTGTTTGAGAGTTTCCACGTCTTTCAAAGCATCTTCTACATGTGCCCAAAAGCACGAGTCCTGAGTGTGGGATGAAAGCTTTGTGCGAGCTTTCTCTTCTTTGGAGCTGCGAGTGTTTTGTTTATCTTCCATCCATTTTTGAAGAACTTTATGGCGATTAGGTCATCCATCTGAAAGATAGTTTCCTTTACCCTGACATATGGCATAATAATGTGCAATATCCAGTGGCTCTACTAGTCTTTTATAAGCAGTGCCAGCGTTTATCCACTTATTTTGAGATTGAAAATCACTTGGCAGCTCATGTCCCTCCCACAATTGAATGACCTCATTCCAAAACTGGGCGAGCTTTTCCCTACCCAAATTTGTATTCATATCCTTATCTTTCTTAAAGTAATCATAACATGTGGTGCCATTTTCCTTCTCATAACTATCTTTATACCACTCAATCTCTGCCATAATACATTGTTTCTCGCTTAATTCTATTGATAGCTTCACAAAGTTTGTTTTATGCTTGTTTTCAATATCTCTAGCTATTTGTAGGGAAATTGGTGCATGAGCATTCTGCACAAAGTTGAGATAAAAGATCAGGTTTCAAGCATCGATTAGTATAAGAAAATAATAAAATTAAATTAAGAAATAGTTATCAATCTTTGAAAAAATAGGAAACTATCATAACTTTTTGACAAGCTGAGAGAATAGGCTCTTTTTCTTATAAAAAACAAAGAAGATCAACCATAAGTTCATTATTTTTTATATCATCTTATTCATTGCAAATAGAAACAACGATCAAAGTAGAAAATAAACACTTCCAGTTCATATTCATTGCAAAAAGAAACAAAGATCAAAGTAGAAAATAACAACATTCCAGCAAAACAATGTCGGTTCCAGATTGCAATATTGGTGCCTTGACAGAACGAGGTCCTTTATATCCCTGGTGGTGAGACAGTAGTTGTGTCTTTTATAAGCTTAATGTTACCTCAAAGGCTTAAATGTTTTCATTCCTCACCATATAGAATAGTCCATAATGCTTCAAGATATTTTACTTATGTAAAAACTAATTATACAACAAATATGTCCATAATGCTTCAAGATATTTTACTTATATAAAAACTAATTACACAACACATATGGTATGTACATTTTTATTTTCTATTCTTCCAATTTTTAATAGAAAAAAAGGAAATGAGAAGAATTGGGTATTACCTGGCCTATTCTTCCAATTTTTAAGAGAAAAAAAGATATTAGAAGAATTGGGTATTACCTGAACTCCAACACCAATAGCTTCAAGCTGCAATGAAATTCCCATCTTGTAAGAGGATTCTGTATCAGAAGTTGCACTTCTTCTTCCACTTATAGAATTTTCTATGGCATGTCTCAAAACAGAACCATAACATATATGCTCCTGAAAAAAGGCCTGTACAATATTATCATGAGCTTTTTCAGTGCTTTGCATTGACAAATGAAGAATTAAAACCGCATCAGAATTATCAATACAAGATATGCCCTAGACTGAACAAAACATGTAAGTGCCAAAAGGTCTGTATGGGCTTCTCGTGATAACCCCATCTAACTCCCTTGGAGAGTCAAGCCCGCAGTTTGCTACAGTACAAGCATACTGCATGACATTATTATGAAGTGTTCTACAAGCATCTTCAATAAAAGAGTCAGCTGCAATTTCATTGTCATGAGCCATTATGTCTTGCCAATAAGGCAAAAATAGCTCTTAAGCTCTTAGCGATTGACTCAAATGGTGCAAGGAGCATTCTAGGAACAATATCATGCTTGGAAACCACGTGACAAAAGTTTCCTGTCAAATTTTCACGGCCAACTGCTTCAAAAAGTCCTACATCCCCCATTAAAGGAGATCCAAATGTTATACAAAAGGGAGAGCTTTGCCTCAGCCTCTTTTCCAGTATTCATAGTGTGGCCAAAGCTCTTAGCCAAAACCAAGCCCACTAAACTTGAGTTTACCGCTCAGTTAATATTAAAATTAACTTTCAATTTTCACGGCAACCTCTCTTTCTTTTTCACTTGTCGAGTGAAACTTTTCTATCTCCTGACTAGACAAGTTTATCAACTTTGGTCAGCTTTTAGACCCGACTGATTTACTTCGACTTACTTGTCACTTCGAAGTCTACTGACTTCGACCTCTAAGTCGGCTCACTTCTTCGACCACTCAAGTCGACTGACCTCTTTGACTTCTTAAGTCCGCTGACCTCTTAGACCTCTCAAGTCAGCTCACTCAACCGAACTTGTCGATTCACTTTGGTCGAAATCTACGGAGTATTTTTATTAGTCTAAAAGACTTAAGAAATTACAAATACTTTTCACATGTGAGTAAGATGAAGTAAAATAGACAAATTAACAAATCCAAATAACTTATAAAACATATGCCCAAACTTGAGTTTACCACTAAACCAAGCCAACTAAACTTGAGTTTACCGCTCAGTTAATATTAAAATTAACTTTCACTTTTCACGCCGACCTCTTTTTCTTTTTCACTTGTCAGGTGAAACTTGTCTATCTCCCGACTAGACAAGTCTATCAACTTTGGTCGGCTTTTAGACCCGATTGATTTACTTCGACTTACCACTGATCCTTTTACATAGCTTCGGCTCTTCGACTGAATCACTTACATAGAAGCTTGAGCTTCGACTTCTCTTTTCTCACCCTGAGTTCGTCTGTCTCTCTATTGTGTCTGTTGTGTCTCTAACCTAATTTACAATTTGCTTCTTCTATTTATAGGCAACCTGAAGATTGGTTTTACATGGGTCGACTGACTCACCATTAAAGACTGTAATAACTATCTACCTAACAACTTAGCTTCAGAAATAAATTCAACTAGTTTACATTGCAGAATTGTGGACTCTTCCCTCTTGTCAGACTGACCGACAAGATCTTGACTAGTACAGACTCTGACAGAGTCGGTTGAGAGTTAGGTACGAATTTGCGAGTAATTACTTTTTCCAACACTCCCCCTTAATTATGAGCAGATGGGGTTTTTTAAAAGAAAATTTACAAAATGTTTCAGAGCTTAGATATGCTCTGTTTATGATAGAGTTCATTATGGAGAACTTGTCATTCCAACATAACTACGCAGATACTGGAATGTGTCATTTGCTAATGGCTTTGTGAATATGTCTACAAATTGATCTTTAGACCTGCAAAATTCCAAACAAATTTCCTTGTTGTTCACCAACTCTCTTATGAAATGAAACCTTGTGTCAATGTGCTTAGTTCTCTTGTGAAACACATGATTCTTTGATAATGCTATGGCTGAAATGTTATCACAGAAGATTGTTGTCGGTCCTTGATGGTTTTGTGACAAGTATTTTAACACTCTCCCCATCCAGACAACTTGACATGCAGCACTTGTCGCTACAACATACTCTGCTTCAACTGAAGATAGAGTTACTATGGGTTGTTTCTTTGAATCCCACTAAACAACACTTGTACCAAAATGAAATGTGTACCCAGTGTGCTTTTCCTGTTATCTATGTTGCCTCCATTGTCATTGTCAATGTAACCAATGAGTTTAAAATTTTCCGAGGTTGAATACAAAATGCCAAGGTCTTTTGTGCCACTTACATACCTCAAAATTCTTTTACCTGCTTTCCAATGTGAATCTTTTGGTGACTCCATGAACCTTGAGATCAGACTTACTCCATACATAATGTCTGGTCTTGTCGCTGTCAAATACATAAGGCTCCCAACAAGCCTTTTGAACAGTGTAGGATCTACAGTGGATCCTTCATCATCCTTGCTCAATTTTAAACCTATAATTACTGGTGTTGGGGCTGTCTTGCAATTTAGACATGTTAAACCTTTTTAAAACTTCACTTGCATACTTAGACTGTGATATAAAAATACCACTTTCAAACTGTTGAACTTCAACGCCCAAAAAAAAGTCATAAGCCCCAGATCAGTCATTTCAAATTCACTTTTCATGACTGGTTTAAAATATACTATGCCAAAATCAACAGTAAATATTAAATCATTTACATACATGCAGACAATTAACATCTTACCTTGCTCATCAACTTTGGTGTACAAAGTCGGTTCACTTTCACTTCTGTGAAATCCATTTTCAGTGAGATAGGAATCAATCCAACTGTACCAAGCTCTAGGAGCTTGCTTCAAACCATAGAGTGCCTTTTTCAGGCTATACGTTTTATGCTCTTGACCGGGAACTTCATACGCTTGTGGTTGTTCCACATATACTTCCTCTTCTAGATAGCCATTTAAGAATGCTGACTTGACATCCATTTGATGAACATGCCATTTGTTTTGTGCAGCAATGGCCAAAACTATTCTGACTGTATCCATGCATGCAATAGGTGCAAACATTTCATTGAATTCGATGACGGTTTGCTGTGTGAACCCTCTTGATAGAATTTTTGCTTTGTTCTTTTGCACATTCCCATTAGCATCTTACTTTGTCTTATAAATCCATTTGATGCTGATTACATCTTTGTCTTTTGGTACATCAACCAGTTCCCATGTCTGGTTTTTCTCAATGCATTCTATTTCTTCATCCATGACTTGTGCCCATACTTCTTCTTCAACAACTTCTTCAAATGTTAGTGGATCATATATAGGAGAAAATAATGCAAAGAGAGAGAATGAATTTGGTGTACCAGCTTCATATATCTCCCGCAGACTTCTTGTCTTCACCGGTTTTGTCGATGTTGACCTCAATGAAATGCTTGATGGAGACTGCTGTCCTCTTGGTGTACTTGTCAGTGTAGCTTGAGCTGCTACTTATGTCGATGGTCCTTGTGCTGAACCATGTCTTGGTGGCATGGGGGTCGACAGTGCTGTGACCGGTTGACTTACATGTGGTATTTGAACCACTTCCTCTTCCATATCATCATTGTCGACATTCGACACAATCTTGACATTTATGTCAACGGTCCCATCCCATGATTCATTCTCGACAAATTGAACATCTCGAATGATTATCACTTTCCTTGCGACAGAATCATATAACTTGTATTCTTTTATGTCTTCGAAATAGCCGACAAAAATGCATTTCTGTCCCTTTTTGTCTAGCTTCCTTCTCACCTCATCTGGAACATGAGAATATGCAACACAACCAAAAAATTTTAAATGTGAAACACTATGATTCATACCTGTCCATGCTTCTTGGGGAACTTTGTTCTTCACACTCTTTGTCAGACATCGGTTCATATTGTATACAGCAGTTGCAGCTGCTTCACCCCAATATTCATTTGGCAAATGCTTGGTTGCAAACATGACGCGTGCCATCTCCATGATGGTTCTGTTCTTTCTTTCAGCAATACCATTCTGCTAAGGTGTATACCGCGCAGCAAATTGTTTCTGTATACCATGGGTCTTGCAAAAATTTAGAAATTCATTTGAAACATATTCACCTCCTCTATTGGTCCTTAAGATCTTGATGCGGTGACCACTCTAGTTCTCCACGAGTGCCTTGAACTGGTGAAAATAACTAAATGCATCGAATTTATGTGTCAAAAAATATACCCATGTTTTTCTTGAGTAGTCATCAATAAAAGTTAGAAAATATTTGCAGCCACCAATGGATGATGTCTTCATTGGACCACAAATATCAGAGTGCACAATTTCAAGTGGTCTGCGTGCTCTATAGGACTTTCTGTCTGGAAAAGTCTCTCTGTGGTACTTTCCAAAAATGCAGCCTTCACAAACCCTCTCTGGTCTGTCGATCAATGGAAATCCTTTCACCATATTGTTTGTGTGCAGTAGCTTCAGCCCGCCAAAATTCAGATGTCCAAATCTGAAATGCCACAACCAGGATTCATCCTAAACTTCTGTCTAAAATGCAGCTTGCAAATTAGCACTGCAATTTTCTTTCTTGTCGAGGAGCTCGACTGTTTCTTCACTTTCTTCCTTGAATACAGCTCCTGTGTTTGTCTTCCCTTTCATGTCAGGAACTATCCTCAATGGAAACAAGCGGTTACTTGTCATTGGCACTTTTGCTATCAGCTGGTCACTTGGACGCTTGTCTTTGATCACACAGTGATCATCTTCCATGTAGAATCTGTAGTCTTTTTGTATCAACTGTCCAATACTTAACCTTCGACATGATAGACATGATAGACATCAGGGATATACTTACTCTCCCCCTGTTTGGTTAGAATATCAACAGTTCCTTTTCCTAAGACAGTAACTTGGACATTGTTTCCAAGTGTAACATCAGTTTTAACTAAATTATCTAGACTGGAAAACAAATTTAAATTACCAGTCATGCTGTTGTTGCAGCCTGAATCCAAGTACCATATGTCATGTGGACTTTCTTGAACAGCATTGCATTCGACTGGAGATGCCAATGCCATTAACATTCCACTTGTTGAAGTGCTGGTGTTGGTCGACTGATTTAGGCTTTGCCTTCCTTAGTCATATTGCTTCTTCCTGCATTCATATGCATAATGACCGAATTTCTTATAGTAATGACATTGTATTTTTTATTTATCAAACCTCTGGCCACTTGGCTGAATTGGGTTCTGATTATCTCCTCTACCACCAACATTTGCAGGACTTATGCCTTGTCCTCCTCTTGAAGAACTTCTTCCTTTGCCTCTGAAGTTATTTCTCCCCCTGCCTCTACCACGGCTTATGGATGACTGTGCTACAAATGCACCTTCCAATGATGTTTGTGTTTTGCTGAGTCTGTATTCATGATTGATGAGTGAAGCTTGCAACTCATCAATGGTAAATGTCGTTATGTCTGTGTGTTCTTCTAAGGTCACAACCAAGTTTTCAAATCTTGGGGGAAGAATTCTGAGAAGTTTTTCAACAACCCTTCGGTCTTCTATGGATTCTCCATGAGATTTCAGTTGGTTTATCAACCGAACAACTCTGGTGTAGAATGAGTCTACATTCTCTAAATATTTTATGGACAGAGATTCAAAATATCTTCTCAGAATCTGCAGCTTCGATGTCCTTACCTTATACAAACCTTGATAGGCAGTCTCCAATGTATCCCATGCCTACTTAGCATTAGATTTTGTTGCTACTCTCGGGAGTATGCTTTCATGCATAGCTTGATGTATGTAGAACATAGATTTTCCATCTTTCTTCCTATGTTCCCTCAACACATCTTTCTCAGCCTGTGTGAGATTGTTATATGCTGTCATGTCTGCTGGTTTTGCATAACCATGTTGGAATATCTCCTAGACATATTAACCTCTGAACAAAGCCTTCATAGTTAAATACCAATATTCATATTTCTTTCCCGTAAACATTGGAGTTTGCAATGAACCAGAAGTGGAAGCCATTTTAATTTTTAAATTAACTTTCCTTAGAAATTTAAATTTCCACCTTTTAAGACAAGATTTCTTTCCTAGATCTTGGGCTGATATAAACCTTGCTCTGATACCAGTTAGCCAAAACCAAGCAGACTAAACTTGAGTTTACTGCTCAGTGAATATTAAAATCAACTTTCACTTTTCACGCCGACCTCTTTTTATTTTTCACTTGTCGGGTGAAACTTGTCTATCTCCCAGCTAGACAAATCTATCAACTTTGGTCGGCTTTTAGACCCGACTGATTTACTTCGACTTACTTGTCACTTCAAATTTGGTTGACTTTGACCTCTAAGTCGGCTCGCTTCTTCGACCACTCAAGTCGGCTGACCTCTTCGACTTCTCAAGTTGGCTGACCTCTTTAACGTCTCAAGTCAACTCACTCAACCGACCTTGTCGGTTCACTTTGGTTGAAATCTACAGAGTATTTTTCTTAGTCTAAAAGAATTAAGAAATTACAAATAATTTTCACCTGTGAGTAAGATGAAGTAAAATAGACACATTAACAAATCCAAATAACTTGTAAAACATATGCCCAAATATGTAGGAAGACTTGAGTCAACCAATGTGCCATAAAACCCTGGAACTTTCATGCAGTGAGAAATTTATGGGTTCTTGTTATTTCACTCAACTGTATTGGTAAAAGACATTTACACAAGTAAATATGGAAATATTGTGCAGCCAAATAAACGCATTCAACCATAAACTATTTCATATATATAACTTATGCGGAAATAACAAAGTATTACAAACTTCTCAGTCCAAACTTGTCGGTCCAGACTTGTCCTTTTACATAGTGTCGACTCTTCGACTAAATCACTTACACAAAAGCTTGAGCTTCAACTTCTCTTTCTCACCCTGAGTTCTTCTATCTCTCTATTGTGTCTGTAACTCCTGTGTCTCTAGCCTAATTTACAAATTGCTTCTTCTATTTATAGGCAACTTGCAAATTGCTTCTACATGGGTCAACTGACTCACCATTAAATACTGTAATAACTATCTACCTAACAACTTAGCTTTAAAAATAAATTCGACTGGTTTCTTGTCAGATTGACCGACAAGATCTTGACTGGTACAGACTTTGACAGAGACGACTAAGAGTTAGGTACGGATCTGCGAGTAATTACTTTTTCCAACAAAAGCTGTAACTACCCCTCCTAAGGAATGACCCACAAATATAATGGGTTTGAGTTTCCTTTGTGTTGAGTTCATATAAATCTACATCTGTTTGATCATGGGAAATATCAACACAATATTATTTTTCCTTTTTTTCAAATGTTTCGTGTCACCCGCTACTGAAAGATGAATTAATTTACCTGTGCTTGAAAATCTGTGTTCTCCATAATATGCAGGAACAACTTAAGAGCTCCCAGATGAATGAGAGCCAGTAGATCATCATTACCCTTGAGGCAACCAGAGAAGACCTTATAGTCAGTTTGTATATTGCCCTCTCCATATTTTCTCTCTGTGACAATGAAACCTTCTATTTTATGAAATGAAGGAAAGGCGACATATTCAATTTCTCCATACTCAGTCACACTATAACTCCCTGAGTTATTTGCAAGACGTAACACTTCCCAAGCCTTGGACAGTATTCCTCATGAAACAAGGAAAGTTGCAATCTCATGTCCAACAGTGAACCTCCAACAACATTTCTGTAAATTAGCATCAAAGACCACCTTATGGATCTACTATTAATGTACCTACAACAACATTTATGTAAATTAACATCTAAGAGGTCACCTTAATGGATCTGCCATCCATTACTGGTATCAAGTTCGCATTGCTTATTACGAACTAGACCATTGTCAACCATAACCACATTTAAATTACAAAACAATTTTAATGATTTTACCATTTTAGAAACAAACAACAAATATATAAAGCTTGCTACACTAAAAAAACCCGATGAAATAGTTTTTAATATCCTCCAACATATAGAATCTATGTTAGACTACCCAGTCCGAAGGACATTAGTCCTACAAACCTTCCAAATTGTTAGCCAAAACCAAGCCGACTAAACTTGAGTTTACTACTCAGTTAATATTAAAATTTAATTTTCACTTTTTCATGCCGACGTCTTTTTCTTTTTCACTTGTCGAGTGAAACTTGTCTATCTCTCGACTAGACAAGTCTATCAACTTTGGTCGGCCTTTAGACCTAGCTGATTTACTTCGACTTACTTGTCAGTTCTACCGACTGATTTTACCTTGACCACTTGTCACTTCGAAGTCAGATGACTTCGACCTCTAAGTCGGCTCACCTCTTCGACCACTCAAGTCAGCTGGCCTCTTCGAATTCTCAAGTTGGCTTACTCAACTGACCTTTCAAGTCAGCTCACTTTGGTCGAAATCTACAGAGTATTTTTCTTAGTCTAAGAGACTTAAGAAATTACAAATGCTTTTCACCTGTGAGTAAGATAGAGTGAAATAGACACATTAACAAATCCAAATAACTTATAAAACATATGCCCAAATATATAGGAAGAATTGAGTTGACCAATGTGTCGTAAAACCCTAGAACTTTCACACGGTGAGAAATTTATGGGTTCTTGTTCTTTCACTCAACTGTAATGGTAAAAGACATTTACACAAGTAAATCTGGAAATATTGTGCGGCCAAATAATCACATTCAACCATAAACTATTATATATATATAACTTATGCGGAAATAATAAAGTATTACAACCTTGTCGGTCCAGACTTGTCGCCTCACTGACTGATCCTTTTACAGAGCTTCGATTCTTCAACTGAATCACTTACATAGAAGCTTGAGCTTCAACTTCTCTTTTATCACCCTAAGTTCCTCTATCTCTCTAATGTGTCTGTTGTGTCTCTAACCTAATTTACAATTTGCTTCTTCTATTTATAGGCAACCTGAAGATTGCTTCTACATGGGTTGATTGACTCACCATTAAAGACTGTAATAACTATCTACCTAACAACTTAGCTTTAGAAATAAATTCGACTGGTTTACATTGTTGAATCATGGACTCTTCCCTCTTGTCAAACTAACTGACAAGATCTTGACTGGTATAGATTCTGACAGAGTCGGCTAAGAGTCAGGTACAGATCTGTGAGTAATTACTTTTTCCAACACTCCCCCTTAATTATGAGCAGATGGGGTTTTTTGAAAACAAAATTTACAAAATGTTTCAGAGCTTAGACATGCTCTATTTATGACAGAGTTCACTGTGTAGAACTTGTCATTCCAAGATAACTACGCAGATACTGGAATGTGTCCTTTGCTGATGGTTTCGTAAAGATGTCTACAAGTTGGTCTTCTGACCTGCAAAATTCCAAACGAATTTCCTTGTCGTTCACCAACTCTCTTATAAAATGAAACCTTGTGTTGATGTGCTTGGTTCTCTTGTGAAACACATGATTCTTTGATAATGCTATGGCTGAGTTGTTGTTACAAAAGATTGTTGTTAGTTCTTGATGGTTCTGTGACAAGTCTTTTAAGACTCTTCTCATCCAAACATCTTGACATGCAGCACTTGTCGCTGCAACATACTCTGCTTCAACTGAAGGCAGAGTTACTTTGGGTTGTTTCTTCGAAGCCCGTGAAACAACACCTGTACCAAAATAAAATCTGCACCCAGATATGCTTTTCCTATCATCTATGATGCCTCCATTGTCGTTGTTAGTGTAACCAATGAGTTTAAAATTTTCTGAGGTTGAATACATAATACCAAGGTCTTTTGTGCCACTTACATACCTCAGAATTCTTTTACCTGCTTGCTAATGTGAGTCTTTTGGTGACTCCATGAACCTTGAGATCACACTTACACCATACATAATGTCCGGTCTTGTTTCTATCCAATACATAAGGCTGCCAACAAGCCTTTTGAACAACGTAGGATCTACAGTGGATCCTTCATCATCCTTACTCAATTTTAAACCTATTATTACTGGTGTTGGGGCTGTCTTGCAATTAGAAATGTTAAACTTTTTTAAAACTTCACTTGCATACTTTGTCTGTGATATAAAAATACCACTTTCAGACTGCTGAACTTCAATGCCCAGAAAAAACTTCATAAGCCCCAGATCAGTCATTTCAAATTCACTTTCCATGACTGCTTTAAAATCTGCTATGCCAAAATCACCAGTAAATATTAAATCATCTACATACAGGCAGACAATTAACATCTTACCTTGCTCATCGACTTTGGTGTACAAAGTAGGTTCACTTTCACTTTTGTGAAATCCATTTTCAGTGAGATAGGAATCCATCTGACTGTACCAAGCTCTAGGAGCTTGCTTCAAACCATATAATGCCTTTTTCAACCTATACACTTTATGTTCTTGACCTGGAACTTCATTCCCTTGTGGTTGTTCCACATATACTTCCTCTTCTAGATAGCCATTTAATAATTCCGACTTGACATCCATTTAATGAACATGCCATTTGTTTTGTGCAACAATGGCCAAAACTGTTCTGACTATATCCATGCGTACAACAGGTGCAAACGTTTCATTGAATTCAATGCTGGGTTTCTATGTGAACCCTCTTGCTACCATTCTTGCTTTGTTATTTTTCACATTCCCACCAGCATCTTGCTTTGTCTTGTAAATCCATTTGACACTAATTACATCTTTGTCTTTTGGTACATCAACCAGTTCCTATGTCTGTTTTTTCTCAATGCATTCTATTTCTTCATCCATGGCTTGTGTCCATACTTCTACTTCAATAGCTTCTTCAAATGTTAGTGGATCATATATAGGAGAAAATAATGCAAAGAGAGAGAATGAATTTGGTGTACCAGCTTCATATATCTCTCGCAGACTTCTTGTATTCACCAATTCTGTCGATGTCGACCTTGACGAAATGCTTGATGGAGTCTGCTGTCCTCTTGGTGTGCTTGTCGGTGTAGCTTGAGTTGCTACTTGTGTTGATGGTCCTTATGCTAAACCATGTCTTGGTGTCATGGGGGTTGACAGTGCTGTGACCGGTTGACTTACATGTGGTGTTTGAACCACTTCCTCTTCCATATCATCATTGTCAACATTCGACACAATGTTGAAATTTATGTTGATAGTTCCATCCCATGATTCGTTCTCGAGCAATTGAACATCTTGACTGATTATCACTTTCCTTGCGATAGGATTATACAGCTTGTACGCTTTTGTGTCTTTTGAATAGCCGATAAAAATACATTTATGTCCCTTCTTGTCTAGCTTCTTTCTCAGCTCATCTAGAACATGAGCATATGCAACACAACCAAAAACTTTTAAATGTGAAACACTATGATTCATACCTGTCCATGCTTCTTGGGGAACTTTGTTCTTCACACTCTATGTCGGACAACGGTTCATAATGTATACGGCAGTTGCGATTGCTTCACCCCAATACTCATTTGGCAAATGCTTGGTTTCCAACATGTTGCGTGCCATCTCCATGATGGTTCTGTTCTTTCTTTCGGCAATACCGTTCTGCTGAGGTGTATACCGTGCATTGAATTTTTTTTGTTTGCCATGGATCTTGCAAAAATTCAGAAATTCATTTGAAACATATTCACCTCCTTTGTCGGTTCTTAAGATCTTGATGCAATGTCCACTCTGGTTCTCCATGAGTGCCTTGAACTGCTGAAAATAACTAAATGCATCGGATTTATGTTTCAAAAAATATACCCATGTTTTTCTTGAGTATTCATCAATAAAAGTTAGAAAATACTTGCAGCCACCAATGGATGATGTCTGCATTGGACCACAAATATCAGAGTGCACAATTTCAAGTGGTGTGTGTGCTCTATAAGACTTTCTGACTAGAAAAGTCTCTCTATGCTGCTTTCCAAAAATGCAGCCTTCACAAGCCCTCTCTGGTCTATCGATCAATGGTAATCCTTTTACCATATTCTTTGTGTGCAGTAGCTTCAGCCCACCAAAATTCAAATGTCCAAATCTGAAATGCCACAACTAGGATTCATCCTGAACTTCTGTTTGAAATGCAGCTTGCAAATGAGCGGTGCAATTTTCTTTATTGTCGAGGAG
The DNA here is from genome assembly GCA_001517045.1 of Pseudotsuga menziesii. NCBI lineage: Eukaryota > Viridiplantae > Streptophyta > Pinopsida > Pinales > Pinaceae > Pseudotsuga > Pseudotsuga menziesii. Next base: position 45,345 of record LPNX010266220.1, on the reverse strand, counting down.
CTCGACTGTTTCTTCACTTTCTTCCTTGAATGCGGCTCCTGTGTTTGTCTTCCCTTTCATGTCGGGAACTATCCTCAATGGAAACAAGCGGTTGCTTGTCATTGGCACTTTTGCTATCAGTTGGTCACTTGGACGCTTGTCTTTGATCACACAGTGATCATCTTCCATGTAGACTCTGTAGCCTTTTGTATCAACTATCCAACGCTTAAAAAATTATGTTTCAAACCTTCGACATGATAGACATCAGGGATATACTTACTCTCCCCCTGTTTGGTTAGAATATCAACAGTGCCTTTTCCTAAGATAGTAACTTGGACATTGTTTCCAAGTGTAACATGAGTTTGAACTGAGTTGTCTAGACTAAAAAACAAATTTAAATTTCTAGTCATGTGGTTGCTGCATCCTGAATCTAAGTACCATGTGTCATGTGGACTTTCTTGAACAGCATTGCATTCAAGTGGAGATGTCGATGCCATTAACATTGCACTTGTCGAAGTCCTGGTGTTGGTCGACTGAATTGGGATTTTCCTTCCTTGGTCATATTGTTTCTTCCTGCATTCAAATGCATAATGACCAAACTTCTTACAGTAATGACATTGGATTTTTGATTTATCAAACCTCTGGCCACTTGGCTGACTTGGGTTCTAATTATCTCCTCTACCACCGACATTTGCAGGACTTCTGCCTCATCCTCCTCTTGAAGAAATTCTTCCTCTACCTCTACCATGACTTATGGATGACTGTGTTGTGAATGCACCTTCCATAGATGTCCGTGTTCTGCTGAGTCTGTGTTCATGATTGATGAGTGAAGCTTGCAACTCATCAATGGTAAATGTCGTCATGTCTATGTGTTCTTCTAAGGTCAGAACCAAGTTTTCAAATATTGGGGGAAGACTTTTGAGAATTTTTTCAACAACCCTTCGGTCTTCTATGGCTTCTCCATGAGATTTCAGTTGGTTTATTAACCCAACAACTCTGGTGTAAAATGTGTCTACATTATCTGAATCTTTCATGCACAGAGATTCAAAATCTCTTCTCAGAATCTGCAGCTTGGATAACTTTACCTTATCCAAACCTTGATTGGCAGTCTCCAATGTATCCCATGCTTGCTTAGCATTAGTTTTTGCTTCTATTCTTGGGAGTATGCTCTCATGCATAGCTTGATGTATATATAATAGAGTTTTTACATCTTTCTTCCTCTATTCTCTCAAGACATCTTTCTCAGCCTGTGTGAGATTATTATATGCTATCATGTCTGCTGGTTCTGCATAACCATGCTGGATTATCTCCCAGACATCTTGACCTATGAATAAAGCCTTCATTGTTAAAGACCAATATTCATAATTATTTCCTGTAAAAATTGGAGTTTGCAATGAACCGGAAGTGGAAGCCATTTTTAAATTTTTTTTTTATTAACTTTCCTTAGAAAATTAATTTTCACCTTTTAGGACAAGATTTCTTTCCTCAACCTTGCTCTCATAAGAGTTAGCCAAAACCAAGCTGACTAAAATTGAGTTTACCGCTCAGTTAATATTAAAATTTAATTTTCATTTTTTCATGCCGACCTCTTTTTCTTTTTCACTTGTCCGATTAAACTTGTCTATCTCTCGACTAGACAAGTCTATCAACTTTGGTGGGCGTTTAGACCTAACTGATTTACTTCGACTTACTTGTCAGTTCTACCGACTGATTTACCTCGACCACTTGTCACTTCGAAGTCGGCTGACTTCTACCTCTAAGTCGGCTCACCTCTTCAACCACTCAAGTTGGCTGACCTCTTTGACTTCTCAAGTCGGCTTACTCAAGCGAACTTTCAAGTTGTCTCACTTCGGTCGAAATCTACACAGTATTTTTCTTAGTCTAAGAGACTTAAGAAATTACAAATGCTTTTCACTTGTGAGTAAGATAGAGTAAAATAGACACATTAACAAATACAAATATCTTATAAAACATATGCCCAAAGATGTAGGAAGACTTGAGTCGACCAACCTGGGGTAAAACCTTGGAACTTTCACGCGGTGAGAAATTTATGGGTTCTTGTTCTTTCACTCAACTGTAATGGTAAAAGACATTTACACAAGTAAATCTGGAAATATTGTGCCACCAAATAAACACATTCAACCATAAACTATTTCATATATATAACTTATGAGGAAATAACAAAGTATTACAAACTTGTCCGTCCACACTTGTCAGCTCACCCACTGATCCTTTTACAGAGCTTCAGCTCTTCAACTTCTCTTTTCTCACCCTAAGTTTCTCTGTCTCTCTATTGTGTCTGTTGTGTCTCTAACCTAATTTACAATTTGCTTTTCTATGTGTCTCTAAACTAATTTACAATTTGCTTTTCTATTTATAGGCAACGTGAAGATTGCTTCTACATGGGTGGACTGACTCACCATTAAAAACTATAATAACTATCTACCTAACAACTTAGCTTCAGAAATAAATTCGACTAGTTTACATTGCCGAATCGTGGACTCTTCCCTCTTGACCGACAAGATATTGACTCGTCTCTGACAAAGTCAGCTGAGAGTGATCTGCGAATAATTACTTTTTCCAACACAAATGCTTACGAAACTAAATTATGAATAGGTGAAGCATTCCATACTTTATAGGCACGGATGTTATGACTATAGATGGTGAGGTACGCACCAACAGCTTGAATCAAAGCCAATGAAATAAACACCAAACTTAAAGAAAAAATTACCCGAAAGTCCGATTCCACCCGCCAAAAAAACTATATTTTACCCACTACAACAATTCAAATCTGCCCCCGGCTAACCACATTAAATACCCAAAATAAAAAATGCAATCTTGACCCTCTTAGAAAATTCCTAATATGGTTCTATTCCTCACCTGCCACTGCCAATCCATTCAAAATAGACACAAAATAATTTCATGTTTGACAGGGAAGCATCTATCAAAATGGATTGAAAACAAACATGATATCATCTTGCAAAAAGAAAATAATTCCCAAGCTCATCCTTACAGCGGGGTAGACGACTCTGCTTCCATTTGATTAGCTGTTGTTGCTTGATTTGATTTACTTCTTTGCAATGGTGTTGAAGTTGAGAGCCAGAATTTCCTTATTTATATAATGTAAAAGGGGTATCTTTGGTAGAAGGAGCCGAGCAATATCCTAGAAAATCAATCGATATGAAGTGAGAGGAAATTGTGGTTATGGATCTATACCTATTTGATTAATAGCGATTTCTGGTACATGCATGAATGTTCATGGAAGTCTCCATGTAATTGGGTCTCTATCTACATTCTTTTGGCCAAGTGGCTTCGCAGAATGTTAATGGAACCCTACATGAAACCTATCTACATCTATATAGTTGTTTTTGGGCAAAGTGTGAAATACAAGTTATTAATTTATTTGTCGTATTATCTTATTATTAGTCCATGAGAAGAGGATGGCGAACGAGGGTAGCCAACAGCCAGCAGTTCTAATCTTTTTACCTAATTTTTTATTATTATTAAAATACATTTATAAAAATAAATTATAATTAAAATGAATTTGTTTAATATTTATTTAACCAAAGCTTATTTAAATCTTAATAAAAAAGATTTAAGATAAGATTTGTATAAAATGAATATAGATATGAAGCTAAAAAAAGCAAACATATCACTTACAAATTTTGAAAATCAATGCAGAATGTAACAATCATTTTGGGTCCAATCATTCCTCCAAACTACTCAAATAAATACTATAAAAATCATTAATACACAATGTTTCTAGCAATAAAAATCCAAGATAATCCACTAGTTCTAGGTACATGACTAACATGAGCATCAGTTGCAAACCATTCGAATGACAGAAATCCCGCATTATCGAGAACCTTTAATGCACGCATCCATAAACACTTAGTAGCTTAAAAACAGTACATAGATTTTAAACCATGGCAACTATATTTCTAACAAACCAAACCATTGCAAATTACTTAGAGTTGCCACAGGCCCACATGCAACATCATGTTAGTTTCTAACATTTTCTAAGACAATTAAAATAAAATTTCTTTCCATGTCACGAATAGAATAAATGATAGGTGTAACTAACTATGAATTCAAGGTGCCTTTCACGTCAAATTGGATTCTTGGACTAAACAACAAGCAGCGAGGAACTCTTTGAACTTTCAGTCTTTATTTGAAACGAGTGAAAATAAAGGAAATTACATATGAGAAACAGGAAACCTCACTAGAACAAAGTCTCGTTGAAAACAGTTTTTCTATCAACATAAAAATTGAGCACATCCAACTTTGACGCTCCATTCATGGAATCTATTTTGCTTGGACTTTTTCCATTAAGAGAATTCATTTTGCTTGGACATTTTCCATTCTTTCCAACACCCCATGAAGATGCTTCCTAAGGGTTTCCAGGTCTTTTAAAGCGTTTTCTAAGTTTTCTCTTAACAAAAAGGACGTTACAGCTAATCACATTATTTGAAACAAACGAAAAGAAAGGAAATTGCATCTGAAAAACAACAAACCTAACTGGAACTAAGTCTTGTTGAAAACATTTTTTCCGTCGGACTAACTTGCAAATTTAGCCCTCCCAACTTTCAGTCTCCATTATCTTAAGCAAAGGGGAGCTCCATTCAGGGAATTTATGTTGCTTGTACTCTTTCCATTCTTTCCACCACTCCATGAAGCTACTTCCTTCTAAGAAAACATCTGAAGAAATGTTGCGATGGCTGATCATCCTTATCACGTAACCTTCAAACATTTCAAGGCTTTCTAACTTTTGTTGTTGGTTTTGTTTGAGAGTTTCCAAGTCTTTCAAAGCCTCTTCGACATGTGCCCAAAAGCACGAGTCCTGAGTGAGGGACGCAAGCTTTGTGCGAGCTTTCTCTTCTTTGGAGCTGCTAGTGTTTTGTTTATCTTCCATCCATTTTTGAATAACTTTATGGCGATTAGGTCTTCCATCTGAAAGATAGTTTCCTTTACCCTGAGACATGCCATAATAATGTGCAATATCCAGTGGCTCTACTAGTCTTCTATAAGCAGTGCCAGCGTTTATCCACTTATTTTGAGATTGAAAATCACTTGGCAGCTCATGTCCCTCCCACAATTGAATGATCTCATCCCAAAACTGGGCAAGCTTTTCCCTGTGCAAATTTGTATTCATATCCTTATCATTCTTGAAGGAATCATAATATGTGGTGCCATTTGCCTTCTCACAACTATCTTTATACCATTCAAGCTCTGCCATAATACACTGTTTCGCGCTTAATTCTATTGCTAGCTTAGCAACCTTTGTGTTATGCTGGTTTTCAATATCTGTGGCTATTTGTAGAACAATTGGTGCATAAGCATTCTGCACAAAGTTAAGAAATATTTATCAATAGGAAACTATCATAACTTTTTGACAAGCTGAGAGAATAGCCTCTTTTTCTCATAAAAAATAAAAAAGATCAACCACAAGTTCATTATTTTTTATATAATCTTATTCATTGCAGATAGAAACAAAGAGCAACGTAGAAAATAACAACATTTCAGTAAACACCGCCAATCATTGCAGAAAGTAACAAATATCAAAGTAGAAAATAACAACATTTCAGTAAACACTGCCAGTTCATATTCATTACAGAAAGAAACAAAGAACAAAGTAGAAAATAACAGCATTCCAGTAAACAGTTCCAGTTCATCAGATTGCAATCTTTGTGCCTTGACAGAAGGAGGTCCTTTATATCCCAGGTGGGGAGATAGTAGTTGTGTCTTTTATAAGCTTAATGTTCTCATGGTTAGACAAAAGTATAGACACTCTTAAATATACATTATTAGAGATATATTTCACCTCAAAGGCTAAAATGTTTTCATTCGTCTCCATATATAATAGTGCATAATGCTTCAAGATGTTTTACTTATATAAAAACAAATTACACAACCAATACAGTACACATTTTTATGTTCTATTCTTCCAATTTTTAATAGAAAAAGGAAATGAGAAGAATTGGGTATTAACTGACCTCCCATTTTTAATATAAAAAGGAAATGAGAAGAATTGGGTATTACCTGACCTCCAACACCAATAGCTTCAAGCTGCAATGAAATTCCCATCTGGTAAGAGGATTCTGTATCACACGTTGCACTTCTTATTCCAATTATAGACTTTTCTATGGCATGTCTCAAAACAGAACCATAACATATATGCTCCTGAAAACAGGCCTGTACAATATTATCATGAGCATTTTCAGTGCTTTGCATTGACAAATGAAGAATTTTCAAAACCGCCTCAGAATTATCAATGCAAGCTATGCCCTCGACTGAACAAAACATGAAAGTGCCAAAAGGTCTGTATGGGCTTCTCGTGATAACCCCGTCTAACTCCCTTGGAGAGTCAAGCCCGTAGTTTGCTACAGTACAAGTATACTGCATGACATTATTATGAAGAGTTCTACAAGCATCTTCAATAAAAGAGTCAGCTACAATTTCATTGTCGTTAGCCATTATGTCTTGCCAATAAGGCAAAATAGCTCTTAAGCTCTCAGCGATTGACTCAAATGGTGCAAGGAGCATTCTAGGAACAATATCATGCTTGGAAATCACGTGACAAAAGTTGCTTGTCCAATTTTCACGGCCAACTGCTTCAAAAAGTCCTACATTCCCCACTAAAGGAGATCCAAATGTTATACAAAAGGGAGAGCTTTGCCTCAGCCTCTTTTCCAGTACCCATAGTGTGGCCAAAGTTGCAACTGCCCCTCCTAAGGAATGACCCACAAATATAATGGGTTTGAGTTTCCTTTGTTTCGAGTCCGTATAAATCTGTATCTGTTTCATCATGGGAAATATCAACACAATATTATTTTTCCTTTTTTTTTTAAATCTCGTGTCACCCGCTACTGAAAGATGAATTAATTTACCTGTGCTTGAAAATCTGTGTTCTCCATAATATGCAGGAACAACTTAAGAGCTCCCAGATGAACGAGGGCTGGTTGATCATCACTACCCTTGAGGCAACCAGAGAAGACCTTGTTGTCAGTTTGCATGTTGCCCTCTCCATATTTGCTCTCTGTGACGATGAAACCTTCTATTTTATGAAATGAAGGAAAGGCAACATATGCAACGTCTCCATACTCGGTCACACTATGACTCCCTGAGTTGTTTGCAAGACGTAACACTTCCCAAGCCTTGGACAGTATTCCGCATGAAACAAGGAATGTTGCAATCTCCTGTCCAACAGTGAACCTGCAACAACATTTCCGTACATTAGCATCAAAGACCACCTTATGGATATGCCATTACTGTACCTGCAACAACATTTCTGTAAATTAACATCTAGGAGGTCACCTTAATGGATCTGCCATCCATTACTGGTATCAAGTTCGCATTACTTACTACGGACCAGACCATTATCAACCACAACCACATTCAAATTACAAAACAGTTTTAATCATTTTACCATTTTAGAAACAAACAACAAATATATAGAGCTTACTACACTTAAAAAAACCCGATGAAATAGTTTTTAATATCCTCCAACATATAGAATCTACGTTAGACTGCCGAGTCCGAAAGGACATTAGTCCTACAAACCTTCCAAATGCTTACGAAAGTAAATTATGAATAGGTGGAGCATTCCATGCTTAATAGGCACCGATGTTATGACTATAGATGGTGAGATACGTACCAACAGCTTGAATCAAAGCCAATGAAATAAACACCAAAATCAAAGAAAAAATTACCCGAAAATCCGATTCCACCCTACCCGCCGCAAAAAAAAACTCTATTTTACCCACTACAACAATATCTGCCCCCGGCGAACCACATTACAACAATTCAAATGTGCCCCCGGCGAACCACATTAAATAACAAAAGAAGAAAAAAAAATCAATCTTCACCTTCTAGGAAAATTCCTAATAGAGTTCAATTCCTCACCTGCCACTGCCAATCCATTCAAAATAGACACAATATAATTTCATGTTTGACAGGTACGCATTTATCAAAATGGATTGAAAACAAACATGAATCTTGCAAAAATAAAATAATTCCCAAGCTCATCCTTACAGCGGGGTAGACGACTCTGCTTCCATTTGATTAGTTGCTGTTGCTTGATTTGATTTACTTCTTTGCAATGGTGTTAAAGTTGAGAGCCAGAAGTTCCTTATTTATATAATGTAATACATGCATCCGGGGTATCTTTGATAGAAGGAGCCGAGCAATATCCAAGAAAATCAATCGATATGAAGTGAGAGCAAATTGTGGTCGTGGATCTATATCTATCCGAGCAATATCCAAGAAAATCAATCGACATGAAGTGAGAGCAAATTGTGGTCGTGGATCTATATCTACTTGAATAATAGCAATTTCTGGGAATGAATGAATGAATGTTCATGGAAGTCTCCATGTAATTGGATCTCTATCTACATTCTTTTGAGACGAAAAATAGTCTACATGCTATACAGCATTTAATGCGACGGCGGTCGCACTGTCCACCATCAGATGTTACTTTGGAAAGGATCCGATGGCCGACAGTGCGACAGCCTTCGCATTAAATGCTATATAGCATGGAGACTATTTGTAGCTTTCTTTTGGCGACGTGACTTCGCAGAATGTTAATGGAACCCTACATGAAACCTATCTATATCGATATAAATGTTTTTTGGGCAAAGTGTGAAATAAAAGTCCTTAAATTATTTGTCGTATTATCTTATTATTAGTATTTGTCGTATTATCTTATTATTAGTTCATGGGAGAAGATCGCGATCGGTTGGTAGCCAACCGTCACTAGTTCCAATTTTTTTACCTAATATTCATTCAAGTTTTTCAAATTTCTATTATTAAAATACATTGGTAAAAAAAGATTTTATTAAAATGAATTTGCTTTATCTCTATTAATTAAAATTTATTTAAATTTTAATCAAAAAATTTAAGCATAACAAGATAGGATTGAAAAAAAAACATGAAATAGATATAAAAATGAAGCTAAAAAAAATCAAACATGTCACTTACAAAATTTAAAAATCAACAGAAAGTATAACAATCATTCTTCTCTACCACCCAAATAAATACTAAAAAAACCATTAATACACAATTTCTACAGATAAAAATCCAATCAAAAAAATCCACTAATTCTGGTTACATGAATACCAGCACTTACAAACCATTCGAATCACAGAAATCCAGCATTATCGAGAACCTTGAATGCACGCATCCATAAACACTTACTACGCATCCAGAAACACTTACTGTATATAGATTTTAAACCATGGCAACTATATTTCTAACAAACCAAACCATTGCAAATTACTTCGAGTTGCCACATGCAACATCACGTAAGTTTCTAACATTTTCTAAGATAATTAAAATAAAATTTCTTTCCATGTCACGAATAGAATAAATGATAGGTGTAACTAACTATAAATTCAAGGTGCCTCACATTCTTTCACGTCAAATTGGATTCTTGGACTAAAGAACAAGCAGAGAAGAACTCTTTGAACTTTCACTCTTTTTCACTCGATGAATATAATTTCGGAACTTTATCTCTGCTTCACTCAATGAATATGACCTCGAAAGCGTAAAAGATATAGGTTCGACGATAACCTTCTTTATTAAAGAAAAAGACAAAGAAGGGTGCTTCTCGGGATTTATAAAGATGCGTCTAAGCTTTATTTTATCCAATATGAGCATAGGCTTCTTTTAATGAATAAAAGACAAACTTCAACTTACAAACAAAACCCAGGCAATTGGCACTTTCGTCAAAAGGTCATCACGGAATCGATTCCCGAAAGTGATTGTATATATAGAGCTTTAATATATTTCTCTATATATTATAGCCACAAATAAAGATAAATTTGTTGCGATATGGACTAATTCTTTTCTATTCTTATTCATTTTTTGTTATTTTCTCTATGATTCTTTCCTATCCTGTAGATGGTTGTTTCCTATCATTTTTAGGATCTGCAGCTTAATTATAGGATCTGCAGCATGACTGTAGGATCGGCAGCTCTATTGTAGGATCTGGAAATTGATCCATTGATGTATATGTACCTGTACAATTCATTGTAATAAAACAGAATTATTTTTCTTTTGAACTCTGTTTTGAACTTGGTATCAGAGCCAAGAAGCTTAAATCGTTAGTACTCTCCATTGAGCCATGGCCGACTCATCTGGGACCAAATTTGCTCCCATTATTATTCAATCTGAAGGTTCGTCATTCAATGCAGGGATTGTACTCGATGAAACAAACTATGATTTGTGGTCTCAAATCATAGAGATGCATATTGCTGAGAAGGAGAAACTCTCTTTCATTCTTGGTAATTCACAGTCACCTACCGAGAAGGATGATGGATATGAGAAGTGGTATGCAGACAATCAAAAGGTCAAGAGATGGTTGTTGATGTCTATGTCCCCAGAAATCATGAAGCGATATATTCGCTTACCCACCGCTCGAGATATTTGGAAAGCTCTTTCAAAAGCTTTTTATGATGGAGCAGATGAATTGCAGGTGTTTGTCTTGAATCAGAGGGCCTTCTCTGCGAAACAGAATGGCAAAACACTCTCGGTGTATTATGGAGAATTAACCGAGATCTTTTGTGAGTTGGATCATCGTGATAAGGTGATTATGGAAAGTGAGAATGATGTTGAATCTTACCGAAAATCAGTTCAGCGACAAAGGGTGCATATTTTTCTTGCTGGATTAGATGGTGAATTCGAACAAATCCGTGGTGAAATTTTGAGAAAGGATCCTATCCATGAATTGGAAGCATGTTATGCTTTGGTCCGCCGTGAATTTGTTCGACTTGCAATGATGAATGGAGAACCAAAAAAATTTGAAGCTTCAGCCATGGTGACTCGAAATCGGTCTAATTAGAACCGATCTTCCCAAAGCCAGCCTAAGAACACTGATGGTGCTGATAAATCCACCTACAAATGCACTCATTGCAATCAAACTGGTCATACCAAGAGCCACTGCTTTGAACTTGTGGGGTATCCAGAATGGTGGAATCATAGCCGCGATTCACGAAAGAAGAATTCCAAGAGGACCTCCAGTGCTGCAGTGGTCGAAACAAAGACAACAGACGGTGTTGCTGGTTAGATCTCAGCATTAGCAGCAGTGGCAGGTAATGGTGGTAAGGTTTTAAATATTTCTACACTTGTTTCTAATATTGCATGGATAATTGATTCCGGTGCTATGGATCATATGACGTTTGATTCTAGACAAGTCTCGCCTCTTAAACCATTCGCACAAAAATTTGTTTCCACTGCCAATGGCTCTTCGGCCCCAATTATTGGAGAAGGGTCTTTACCGCTCACTGACAATTTAAATCTAGATTTTGTTTTAGTTGTTCCATCTTTGGATTATAATCTGTTGTCAGTTTCCCAAATCACCGCTACCTTACTTTGTATTGTAATTTTTTGGCCTGATTTTTGTGTGTTTAAGGACATCCGAACGAGGCAAACGATTGGTTGTGGTGTTAGGAGAGGAAAGCTGTATTACTTGGACTTAGTGTCAAAGAGTTCGGACAAGTTATGTCAAGCTTTAACGATGGATGGCTCTAAGGGGGAGAAGAAGAAATCTGAAATATGGTTATGGCATCGACGTTTGGGGCATGCCTCCTTTGGTTACCTGAAGAAATTATTTCCTAGTTTATTTGTAAAATTTGATGTTTCTAGTTTCCGCTGTGATGTTTGTGAACTTGCAAAAATCCATCATGCTTCATTTCCATTAAGTTTGAATAAAAGTCCAGTTCCTTTTATGGTCATACATTTTGATGTTTGGGGTCTGTCCAAAGTTACTACCTTTGGTGGGTCACATTGGTTTGTTACTTTTATTGACGACTGTACTAGGATGACTTGGGTGTGCTTGATGAAGTCTAAAAGTGAAGTGAATTTGTTATTTCAAAATTTTTATAAAATGGTTCGTACTCAGTACAATGCACATGTTCAGGTTCTCCGTAGTGACAATGGAGGAGAATATTTGAGTTCTAAACTTCAACAGTATCTGAAAGCACAAGGAACTATTAATCAAACTACTTGTCCTAATACACCTTAGCAGAATGGGGTGGCTGAGAGAAAAAACTGCCACTTGTTGGAGCTTGTCCATGCTTCATTGATAGAATCCCATATGCCATTATCCTATTGGGGAGAAGCACTTAACTCTGTAGCATATTTGATCAACCGGGTACCCTCAACACTATTAATTTCCAGACACCATTTCAGGCTCTCGCTGAAGCGATTGTTGCTCCAGCCGTCCCAAATTTATCTCCTCACATCTTTGGTTGTGTAGCTTTTGTACACCTCCATAAGCATCAATGCAACAAGTTGTCTCCTCGAGCGCTATGATGTGTCTTTCTTGGATATGTTGCTTATCAAAAGGGGTACCGATGCTATCATCCTCCAACCCAATGAATGTTTATTACATTAGATGTAACTTTTCATGAAGACTTGATGCATTTTTCCTCTGAGCCTGAACTTCAGGGGGAGTACCAGAAGGAAATTCAGACTCTAGACTATGATGATCACATCTCTGAGGATGTGGTTGTTCACATCCCGGAAATAGGGGAACTCTCTGATGTGCTGAATCAAGAAGTGGGTGAATTGGATGTGGGTGGTTTGAATTTGGATCCAAGTAGTGATGAACACCAAGAAACTGAAGTTGTGGCTCGACCCATGTCCAAGTCTCTCACACCACAGGAAGCTGATACACCAAACCAATCACTTGCTAAGGATGCTCCTGAATCATTTAGAAGACAACTACCACAATGTCACACCAGAGGTATTCCTAAACCCACATATGAACCCGAGCTTTCTAGTAACATTAAATACCCCATGAGTCATTATGTGTCTAACCATCATTTGTCAGAATCAAATCAGTCATTTGTAAATCAATTATCTACTATATCTATTCCTAACAATGTGCAGGAAGCCTTAGCTGACCCGAGGTGGAAATCTGCTATGAATGAGGAGTTGAAATCTTTGCAGGAGAATAAAACCTAGGAACTTGTTGACCATTCACCAGGAAAGAAACCAGTTGGATGTCGGTGGGTTTACACTGTGAAGTACAAAGCAGATGATGCAATTGAACGCTTTAAGGCGAGACTGGTGGCAAAAGGATACACCCAAACGTATGGGATTGATTATACAGAGACATTTTCACCTATCACTACTACATTTCAACCAAAAGTCTAACGGCCGTATTGTCAGATTTTCGACACTTCCTTGTCGCATGTACGACACTATGATTTTTTTTAAGCGTCGGTGGATTTTCGTCGGTTATCCGACATCTTTTTAATCCGTCAGTTAAGCGACACCTCACTTTACCATTGGTTAAATTTAAGTCGTCGGTTATCCGACATCTAATCCATAACGTAAGCGTCGGTTGTTGAAATTTAAAAAAAAAAAAATTGCCTGCAGGCGTCGCTTAAGCGACGGTTATTGAAATTTAAAAAAAAAAATTGCCTACAGGCGTCGATTAAGCGACGATTGTTGAATTTTATTTTTTTTTAAATTGCTTGTAGGCGTCACTTAAGCAACATTTTTTGAAAAAAAAAATTAAGAAAAAATTGCTTGTAGCTGTCGCTTAAGCGACGGTGTTAGAAATGTTTTTAAAAAAAATTTACCCTCACCAATGGGCTCTCAAGAGTTTTCACCTTATCCCAGCTCAAAGGAGTCAGGTCTATGAAGTCACTACTCACAAAAACTAACTAGCACTTACTACAAAAACAAAAGCTATAAAACAAGAAGAAATTCTGAAATAACTAATGCTACTGTTCATTAATGAACTATTAGTTATGTACCTATACTAATATATTGCAGTTATTAGTTCCTTGATCTAGATTTTACTGATATTTAATCATAAAAAGGCCCATAAATCTGCTATGTCGATTCATGTGGTAACAGTGGCTCCATATGGGCACTTCACTCCCTTGTGGGGTGCAAGAGAACTTCAGAATCCCCAAACCAAACATATACTTGTGAAATCCAAATCTGTTCTTGTAATCAAAATCTTCAAAAACAGCTGGTCCTTTTTTTAATAATGCTTGATCATGGCATGAGAAATTGTATAGCTGTATTGGTGCAACTTGCATGCAAGTGGATACAAAAGGAATGATTTCAGACTTTGACTCTTTTGACATAAATCTTCATCAGAACTAGAAATGTGCTAATGCATGCATTAGCAATTACTACAAAAACAAAAGCTATAAAACAAGAAGAAATTCTGAAATAAATGATGCTACTATTCATTAATGAACTATTAGATAAGTACCTATCCTAACCTGAGGATGGCAATGACTGCTAAGTGAAGTTATATTTCCAGTGTGCATCCAACCAAGGATCACACTAGGATTATAAAATATTCCCGTATTTCAATACAAACCAAAACAGGGAGATATCAAGCTATTCACAGACAGCATCTGATTTTGAATTCTTCTGCTTCTTAAAAGCAAGGGTGAAACTTCAAAAGTCCCACCTCTGAAAGGTAAGACTGCAATCTGGATTCTCTTCTGATCTGTACTTGTCTAAAGTTTAAACCAATTCCAATCAAGCCTTGATATGATAATATCCTACTATTATAGTTCCACTCGTATAATAATAATTAATGAATAGTTAAATAGTTAAAAGTTAAACTACACATGAGCATTAACTATTTCATTGAAATTCCACTTTTTCTTAACAATAAATTTTAATTGTAACTTCTAGAAAATCTTAAAAGTTTAAAGTTGTAAATATATACAAGCATTTACTCAACTTTACTGTATCTGTAGTATGTCGAATATTTGCCAAATTTCAAACTCCATGCGGATTCCAATTTCCATACAAAAATTCCCAATACGGCCAAATCTTGCTCCTATAGTTCCTTGTCAATGCATGGGTCAATGTTTCTCTTCTCAGGTTGTACCACCATAGGCTGTCATCCTTTGTCTTTCATCCCTACTATCCTCATAAGTCTCTTCTTCCTGGATAATAAAATTACAGTGTGCTGATTTTGCATACATGTATTCACCAAACAATTCTCCTATATTCATATCAAATCTTACCATCATGACATGGTGGATAAGAAAACCTACAAGGACTTGCCCTCAACATCTCCATCCTGCTGCAAATGGCTGAAGCAAACATGATCTTAAATTTTAATCCCCCACAATCACAAGATAGCTATCAATACCAACCACTGCAGTGTGCCCTAGCTCTACTTCCAATCCATCACCTTCAGTGTCATAAATGGGATCCCCATCCCAGTAGATCAGGACAAGCTTCTTTGAAGTGTGAGAAATGATGAAGTCATCCAAATCCCAG
This sequence comes from Pseudotsuga menziesii, assembly GCA_001517045.1. Classification (NCBI taxonomy): domain Eukaryota; kingdom Viridiplantae; phylum Streptophyta; class Pinopsida; order Pinales; family Pinaceae; genus Pseudotsuga; species Pseudotsuga menziesii. The sequence goes on along the minus strand of LPNX010266220.1, from coordinate 30,102 downwards.
GACTTTATCACTATGTGATGAGTCAAAGACCAATATCTCCTCCTCTTTCATGTGTATGTTCCTTTCTATTAATATGCATGATTCAGTGTCATAAATGGACACATCGTCTCAAGCTTTCAGCAATGGAGTCAACAGCTGAGATTTTCAAGCTGCCTTCAACAGTACTAGTGGTTATCACCTCCAAGGAGCAGGACATTTCAACTAAAAAAATAGGACTTTGTTCCTCAACTGAAAGAAACAGGACTTTGTTCCTCAGTGGAATCACCAGATGAGATGAATGGTCTTCAAGACAAACATGTCTCATCAAGTTGTTGTAGCATAAAGCACTGGAACTAGACTTCATCCTCGGGAACGCCACCAATTTGTTACATCCAAAACCTGCACTTGAGATCACCGGGTCCCTAAACCAAAGAACAGGGCTAGTATAACTCAGGAATGCTGCTCAATGTCACTACAGTGTCATTCCTGCCTTCTTGGTTCTTTCATGCCAACATGAAGGGGGAAGTACCTGAAAAACACCCCTAATCTGTCCCTTCAATTCCAGATCTGTAACTCAAATTAGATGGCAGAATGTTCTTAGGGGAATTTTTTATGGACATAGGGTGGCATTCAACAGGACTAGCACCTTAATCTAGGGTTATTGAGTCTATATCTATTATTGACAATATAGAACTCTGGCAGTGATTATGGAGAATGTGAACTTGAACAACCCAATTGGACATGAAGATCTAACTTACCAAATGAATCAATCAGAGAGCTATACTGTATTGGATAGAGAGTGCTCCAGAGATACTAAATTCCAACATAATAATGAACAATTTGTATATAATATTCAATTCAGAACCAAAGCCAATTGCTAGATCTCCTTACTTATGTAGACAGGGAGCTCTTGTCAGGCCTATTTTTGGCTCCTAGATGTAACAATTTTGATGTACATGTAACTTGATTTATAATGTAATATATGTGGCATTTTCAAAACACAAGAACACAATGGGCTGTGTCATGTCTACTACAAAGAAATTCCACACAAAAAGCTAAAGAGTTATGGAATTTGAAGGCAGTCCTCCTTTCAAGTTTTATTTTCATACCTTAAAATCACATGTTTTCAATTGGCTGACAAACAGGATCTAGGTTAACAATGGGTGGAATTTGCTGTAGAATGATCCCAGGAACAATCCCAACAAAGTCATGAAAAGCATACAAAATACAGGTAAAAAATTCAATGTGGATTATTCTGATGCCTTTGCACTAATATAGGTAACACATTTACCAATGACCATACACTGTTTCATTTACCTAAGACAGTAAATGCACCTCCACCATATTTATGTACTAAGGTCCTAACATTAAATCCAGCCGGGGTGATATCTTCATGTGCACCTCCTGCATCTACAGCCTCCCTCACTAAAACTGACCGGCTGATTGGGCTGGCAAGGTACCAGCAATATACTCTTACATAAGAGCTTCAAGTGGGATGAGATGTTGCTTGTTAAAAAAAATATAGATATAGTAAGGAAAAGAGAAATTTTGCTCTCTGTTATCCCCTTGTTTTGCAAAGGATTTCCACCTAGATCTTCCAGGAAAGCCCTGGGATGACCTGGGCACAAAAGAGGCAACCTGGGTTAATTTTCTTGGCTGAGAATGAATACTAGGTTGAAAATTGCTCTAAAACTCAACTTTTGAAGCCATTTGTGGATGGTAGCAGCACTAAACAGTCATAAAATTACCCTAAATCAATTCTGGGAAGTAAGCTCTTTCAAGTTTGGATGTGTTCTTGGCGGCAGTGAAAATAGATAGATAGCTAAGGAAAAGAGCTTCAAGTGGGATGAGATGTTGCTTGTTAAAAAAAAGATAGATAGCTAAGGAAAAGAGAAATTTTGAAAATTGCTCTAAAACTCAGCTTTTGAAGCCATTTGTGGATGGAAGCCATAGCTGGGCCAGGTTTCGGCAATGCTTTTTGGGCTTGATCTATTTTCAGATAGAACTATTTGTCATCTCATTTAAATATGGAGGGTGATAGAGACCCATAAGCATGAAATGTGTGATGGGATGATAAAGATTCAAGAGCAGAGTATGGTAGAATAAGAACTATAGAGGCATTGATGGAAAAGGGTAACTCTACGAAGGAGCAGCTTGAGCTGGAGTGGAGTAGGAAAATAAAGGATTTGGTGAGTTAACTTGCTAGTTTAGGATAAGATGAGGAACACAGGGAAACTCATTTATAAAGGAAAAAGAGGCTGTTGAAGTATCAGAAGGAAATTACAAGGAATTCCAAGTTACTATTGCATTGCACGATCATTTGCTTCTGTACCTGACAAAGAAGCTTCATGAATATCAACATAATTATCAACTCTGACAGTGTTACAGAATTTCAGGCATATCAACATCAATATCAATAGTGTTAGAGAACTTTCACATTTTGTCATCCCAGGGATCTGGGTGCCAATAGAACCCTGCAAACATCAGGAGCCCGCTACTAAGTAGCTAAACTGACTGGAATGGTCAAAAACAGTTTGTGAATTAGATGTTGGCTTGAGAATAACTTGGGGAGAATAGAATGAATTCTGTCTTGCAAATATTCCATTTTTTTTCCACATGTTTTCTATTTGAAAGCATACAGAAGCACATAAATTAGTGTCTCTCTTCCAACAGGGATCCATTTAACTTGCATGCTAGGAGAGCTTCAACAGGGATGGTCCAGCCTGGTCCTTAGCCTAGGCCATTATACAGATGACATCCCCAGTTTCTCCATTATACAGCCATTTGATTGTCAGGTTTTCTTTCCTGATTTGCTTGCACCTTCAGACAAATTCTGCCCTCACCTGTGAAGCAGTGACAGCATCTATTCTTTGCCATGTCTTTTACAACCAATGCCAGTTGTCCTAAGTTCCTAACCAACTAAACATCTCTTGTATTTTTTTGTAGCCCTTCCGAAACCTCTATGTTGCTCAAATGGCCCTCATAACTATGGGGTTGACCATGCAACCCCTCCACACAGTCAAGATTGCTACCTTTCACCTACTCAACAATACTACCCCCACCATTGAACCATCCACATTCGTTATGCTACTGTTGATATTTTTAGTGTCATTTCCCTGTTGCATTTTTCCCTCAATGTCAACATCTTCACAATAACCCATATAAACAATCAATAACATATAGTTCCCCTAGCCTTTCAGCAAGCCAAAAAACAACACTAAGCCCCATCAAACATTGAGCATAGAATCCCAAAATTATACTTGCATACAATATCAATCAGAGGGATTTTAGCACACTGAGAAAATTCCTCAAATGGGTAAAACGAGTTCTAAAAACTTTTGTGAACTTTAATGCTTAGTATTTTACGTAATCGTAATATTCCCATTTTATTCCTCTCTTTGTATGAAGGCCATTAGGACCTTTATAATATGATTGAGCTTCTACTGCCAAAAAACCGATTTCATAGTCATTTAGGTGATTTTTGTCCAGTGTTCTAAAATATTGTTTTAGTTTAGACATCATTTACAGAGAAACCTTGGTAAATATGGAATAGCTATGCAAAATACACATCTTGACTCTTCCAAGATCCCTTCAAGTCATTTCAACTTTTTGTATTAAAAAAAGCTAGTCGCATTAGCCTATAAACAAGACCCACAATATTCACCTGAACACATTGTAGATATACACCAGCATGCAGAGACTAGCATGGTCTAAATCATGACCAAAGAAATTATAGACAAAATCTCAACAGAACTAAGATTTTCAAAAAAAGTTAACCAATAACATGATGATATTGATGATGTTTCAGAACCTCATGCAATATGAATCCATGCATATAGCAGTGCCTAGCACCCAACCTAATTTCAATATGGACACCAAGATTAACATCCCACATTTTGACAACACCATCAAAGCCAATGAATTAGACACATGGCTCTTAAGTTTAGAATCATACTTCGAAACCCAAACCCCCAAACAGGTGCTCAAACAATCATGATTACAGGATTACAGATTGATGATTGAGCATTCACATGGTTGTAAGTATTACAACCACCCTCGTAAATAGTAGTATACACACTATACAAGGGTGAGACCAGTTTAAAGGAATATTTCCCAACCATTTTTACCTTTCAAGTATTGCAAAGATCTTATGAAGTGGTGCTTTCATCTTATCCAAACAAGTGCTCAAACATTGCATTTGTGTATCAACTTGTTTCATATATTGTCAATCAAAATGGAGATGAAAGAGAGTGATTGAATTTTTTGGATAAAATTTGTGGGCAATCTCTTCTCTCGCATCCAACAGGAAACAGAGTTGTTTCCCATTACCTCCTCACTCAAACAACTTTTCAAATGGCCCCAAAATTTAAAGCTAAACTTGAAAAGGCATTGGTAGGTTGTAATGCAAACGATCTAACCAAATTATCAGTTTCTTCTTTCTATTATTTGAGCTGACACTAGAAAATAATTTACAGAAGAGATAAATCAGTGAATTTTTTCAAGTTCACAAGTTCCAAACTTGAAAATTGAAAATGATGCTAATTTTATTTTGTGATTCAGGATTGTCAATGTCCACAAACTAAATTCCTATTGCATATAAATTCCAAAAAGAATGTAGCATGGAACAACAAACATTTTAAGTAGATGTGCACTCAACCTTTTTCAAAACTGCACTTGTGGCCACCAATTCAATTCATGAAATACAATACTCATTCCACACAAAATCTATGACAGAAGCAGCTACACACATTTTCTAGACAATACTCAGAAAATGATAAAGTGAGCAACACAATCGATTCATATGGGATTACATCACTTATGAGAGATAACTTTTAAAAATGGCTATTTTTTCTTAATATATTCTGTGCCAGACATGATTCCCATTTGTAAAACGAGAAACATGGCTAAACTCAAAATAAAAATCCTGACATCCTTCCCTCTCAAAGAATTGATTCAAACATGGGCAAGAACATATGACCTCATACGATGTTAGAGCATCTACTTCATGGATTTCCATATAGAATAATATTGAAATCCAAGGTGGAACAAATGCAAATTTAAAAAATCCTCTGATTGAAGCCCTTGTTGCAAAAATCGTTTCCTGGAATACATCACCAAGGGCCCGAAAAAAAAAATTTGGAAATATGCAGGAAAATGTCAAAAAGCGTAAGCTTGGACCTGGAAAATTTGGAAAAAAACTCAGAAAAATAAACCTGAAAACCTTGGAAAAAGTTGGAAATGTTGGGAGATATCATAGACATTTGCAACACTTGGAAGCATAATGCATTCTATAGTGGCGGTGAGGGTGGGGTGGCCTGTCAGCTCATCATGTGTCTTTATTACAGTGCATTGCATCTAGAGAGTGAATTGGGTGCATTGAATATGGACACTCCAGGGTCTCATTTCATATGGCACCTCTAGGTTGTGAACCTCAAGGATGTATATCTCAAATTCACACAAATGGCCAACATATCAACATGGGTCCAATGCATATCATAGACAAGTTTAAATGGGCATGTGCTCCTTACAATTTCAAGATGAATTCTGCCTGGGATCGCATATATGATGAAAGGAAGAAAAAGGCAAAAACAGAAACTAATCAGACAACGGATGGTAACTGGCACGGGCTCCGGACACATCTTAAACAGGGTCTCATTTCATATGCACCTCAAGGTTGTGAAACTCGAGGATGCATATCTCAAATTAACACAAATTGCCAAAATACCAAACAAATGACCAACATACCAACATGGGTTCAATGCATATCCATAGACAAGTTTAAATGGGCCTCTGTTCATTACAATTTCAAGATGAAATCTGCATGGGATCCCATATATACAAGATGAAAAGAAGAAAAGGACAAACAAAAGAAACTAATCAGAAAACAGATGGTAACTGGCCCAGCCTCCGAACCCATCTAAAACAGGGTCTCATTTCAAATGCAGCTCAAGGTTGTGAAACTCGAGGATGCATATCTCAAATTAACACAAATTGCCAAAATACCAAGATGGGTTCGGTGCATATCATCCCCGGGTTTTAATGAGACACTGCTATTTACAATTTCAGGATGAACTCTGTAGGGATCCCATACATACAAGATGTAAGGAAAAAAAGGACCAAAAAATAGAAACCAACGAGAAAATGGATAGTAATTGCCCCGGACCCCTCTAAACCAGGGTCTCATTTCATATTCACCTCAAGGTTGTGATGCTCGAGGATGCATACCTCAAATTAACACAAATGACCAACATATCAAGATGGGTTCGGCGCATATCATACCGGGTGTAAATGAGGCTCTGCTAGTTATATTTTCAAGTTGAATTCTACATAGGATCGCATACATACAAAATGAAAAGAAGAAGAACAGAAGCCAGTGAGAAAATGGATGGTAACTGACGCAGACCCATATAAACCAGGGGCTCATTTCATATGCACATCAAGGTTATGAAGCTCAAGGATGCATGTCTCAAATTCACACAAATCGCTAACATATCAAGATGGGTTCGGTACATATCCTATCCGAGTGTAAATGGGTCTGTGCCAGTTACAATTTCAGGATGAATTCTGCAAGGGGTAGCATATACACAAGATGAAAAGTAAAAAGAAACCAATGAGAAATTGATAGGGTGTTACCGTATCCTAGATCTGAAGTTTAATGGGCTTGTTTCCAATGGTGATCATGCGCGCCCCAAATTCCACCCCAATTGTCAAGTCATGCACTGGCTAGAACCTCTTGTCCGTGAATTGCAGCAATAGGCATGACTTCCCCACTCCTGCCAAACACCAAAACATTTATCGTTTCATTCATTCTAGTGAAAGTGCAATTCAATTTTCCATGGATACACATAGAATAGAATGAATGTATACAGATCAAGATGCCTACCAGTGTCTCCTATGACAATGTACTTGAAAAGGTATGCGTAAGACATTCTATCCTGGAAATTGCAATTCGCTCGAAATCCAGTACTGTGCTTAATTTGAGAAAACTGTGCATACAATATCAATATGTGTGGGGAAAGCTATGGATCTATACGATCCCTGGCTCTGTAGTGATTTGAGTTGTGCGATCTGTGTTTCCATTAGGTAGGCCAAACAGACAGCCTTCTCACGGTATTATGCTAAAAGGTGAATCCTTGGCGTGTATGGCATTTGTAGGTTTCGCGCCCTATGTGACTTTTGGCTTTTCTTTGTTTGTTTGAATGACCTTCCTGACTAACGTGTCGTCGGTTAAGCGACGGTTATGAGAATAGCCATCGCTTAACCGACGCTTGTGGCCTGTTTTACAAAAAAAAATGTATCTTTGTGATTTTTGGTAAGTTTAAAAAGAGAAATCCACGCGCCGTCGGATTTTTCCGTCGGATTTTGGATCGAAATGTAGTAGTGTGTAGCTAAAATAAATACAGTATGAGTCTTTTTGTCTCTTGCTGCGAACTTGGGTTGGCCATTACAACAGTTTGATGTGAAGAACGCCTTTCTACATGGCGAGTTGTCCGAAGAATTTTACATGGGACTCCCACCAGGATGCATGATACCAGAAATGCATAGTCGAAAGGTGTGCAGATTAAAGAAGTCACTGTATGGGTTGAAACAGTCTTCGGGAGCATGGTTTCGAAGGTTCACAAAGTCTATGAAAGCCTTTGGTTACTGTCATACCAACTCAGACCACACTTTATTCTTGAAGAAACAACGGGGTAAGATAACTGCACTTATTGTATATGTGGATGACATGGTGGTTACAGGAAATGATCCTGAAGAAAGGGAGGCTCTATAAGATTACTTGTCCAGAGAATTTGAAATGAAAGACCTTGGCCCCTTGAAATATTTCCTTGGGATCGAAGTGTCTCGATCTGATAAGGGTATTTTTCTATCTCAAAGAAAATATGTCGTAGACTTGTTACAGGAAATTGGCATGTCAGCATGTCAGCCCGCTGATGCACCACTGGAAGAAGGATTAAAGTTATGTGTTGGGTCTGATCAGGTACTAGTTGATAAGGGGAGATACCAGAGACTTGTAGGAATATTGATGTACTTAGCACACACAAGGTCAGACCTTGCCTATGCCTTGAGTATTGTTAGCCAGTTTATGCATAATCCTGGTGAGCAACACATGAATGCAGTTATGCGTATTCTGAGAAATCTAAAATCTGCTCTTGGAAAAGGAATTTTATTCACTTAAAATGAATATTATCAAAGCATGGATGCATATATTGATGATGAATGGGCTGGAGTAGTCAATCACAGGTGTTCTACTTCAGGTTATTTCACCTTTCTGGGAGGTAACCTTGTTACGTGGAGAAGCAAAAAACAGAATGTTGTTGCCCGATCAAGTGCAAAGGCTGAATTTATAGGTATGGCACTTGGAGTATGTGAAGCATTGTGGCTAAGACTTCTCCTCAAATATTTGGGCTATCCGCTTAGGCA
>LPNX010266220.1:9146-14687 GCA_001517045.1 Pseudotsuga menziesii | reverse complement strand
TTCTTTCCACCACTCCATAAAGCTGCTTCCTTCTAAGAAAACATCTGAAGAAATGCTGCGATTGTTGATCATTGTTATCACATAACCTTCAAATATTTCAAGGCTTTTTAACTTTTGGTGTTGGTTTTGTTTGAGAGTTTCCACGTCTTTCAAAGCCTCTTCTACATGTGCCCAAAAGCACGAGTCCTGAGTGTGGGACGCAAGCTTTGTGCGAGCTTTCTCTTCTTTGGAGCTGCGAGTGTTTTGTTTATCTTCCATCCATTTTTGAAGAACTTTATGGCGATTAGGTCATCCATCTGAAAGATAGTTTCCTTTACCCTGACATATGGCATAATAATGTGCAATATCCAGTGGCTCTACTAGTCTTTTATAAGCAGTGCCAGCGTTTATCCACTTATTTTGAGATTGAAAATCACTTGGCAGCTCATGTCCCTCCCACAATTGAATGACCTCATTCCAAAACTGGGCGAGCTTTTCCCTACCCAAATTTGTATTCATATCCTTATCTTTCTTGAAGTAATCATAACATGTGGTGCCATTTTCCTTCTCATAACTATCTTTATACCACTCAATCTCTGCCATAATACATTGTTTCTCGCTTAATTCTATTGATAGCTTCGCAAAGTTTGTTTTATGCTTGTTTTCAATATCTCTGGCTATTTGTAGGGAAATTGGTGCATGAGCATTCTGCACAAAGTTGAGATAAAAGATCAGGTTTCAAGCATTGATTAGTATAAGAAAATAAGAAAATTAAATTAAGAAATATTTATCAATCTTTAAAAAAATAGGAAACTATCATAACTTTTTGACAAGCTGAGAGAATAGGCTCTTTTTCTTGTAAAAAACAAAGAAGATCAACCATAAGTTCATTATTTTTTATATCATCTTATTCATTGCAAATAGAAAGAACGATCAAAGTAGAAAATAAACACTTCCTGTTCATATTCATTGCAAAAAGAAACAAAGATCAAAGTAGAAAATAACAACATTCCAGCAAAACAATGCCAGTTCCAGATTGCAATATTGGTGCCTTGACAGAACGAGGTCCTTTATATCCCTGGTGGTGAGACAGTAGTTGTGTCTTTTATAAGCTTAATGTTCTTATGGATAGACAAAAGTCTAGACACTCTTAATTATACATTATTAGAGATGCAAGTTACCTCAAAGGCTTAAATGTTTTCATTCCTCACCATATAGAATAGTCCATAATGCTTCAAGATATTTTACTTATGTAAAAACTAATTATACAACAAATATGTCCATAATGCTTCAAGATATTTTACTTATATAAAAACTAATTACACAGCACATATGGTATGTACATTTTTATTTTCTATTCTTCCAATTTTTAATAGAAAAAGGAAAAGAGAAACCAATTTTTGTTTTCTGTTCTTCCAATTTTTAATAGAAAAAAGAAAATGAGAAGAATTGGGTATTACCAACACCAATAGCTTGAAGCTGCAATGAAATTCCCATCTTGTAAGAGTATTCTGTATCAGAAGTTGCACTTCTTCTTCCACTTATAGACTTTTCTATGGCATGTCTCAAAACAGAACCATAACATATATGCTCCTGAAAACAGGCCTGTACAATATTATCATGAGATTTTTCAGTGCTTTGCATTGACAAATGAAGAATTTTCAAAACCGCATCAGAATTATCAATACAAGCTATGTCCTGGACTGAACAAAACATGTAAGTGCCAAAAGGTCTGTATGGGCTTCTCGTGATAGCCCCATCAAAACCGCATCAGAATTATCAATACAAGCTATGCCCTGGACTGAACAAAACATGTAAGTGCCAAAAGTTCTGTATGGGCTTCTCGTGATAGCCCCATCTAACTCCCTTGGAGAGTCAAGCCCGCAGTTTGCTACAGTACAAGTATACTGCATGACATTATTATGAAGAGTTCTACAAGCATCTTCAATAAAAGAGTCAGCTACAATTTCATTGTCATTAGCCATTATGTCTTGCCAATAAGGCAAAATAGCTCTTAAGCTCTCAGCGATTGACTCAAATGGTGCAAGGAGCATTCTAGGAACAATATCATGCTTGGAAACCACGTGACAAAAGTTGCCTGTCCAATTTTCACGGCCAACTGCTTCAAAAAGTCCTACATCCGCCACTAAAGGAGATCCAAATGTTATACAAAAGGGAGAGCTTTGCCTCAGCCTCTTTTCCAGTACCCATAGTGTGGCCAAAGCTGCAACTGCCCCTCCTAAGGAATGACCCACAAATATAATGGGTTTGAGTTTCCTTTGTTTTGAGTCCGTATAAATCTTCATCTGTTTGATCATTGGAAATATCAACACAATATTATTTTTCCTTTTTTTCAAAAATCTCGTCTCACCCGCTGCTGAAAGATGAATTAATTTACCTGTGCTTGAAAATCTGTGTTCTCCATAATATGCAGGAACAACTTAAGAGCTCCGAGATGAACGAGGGCTGGTAGATCATCATTACCCTTGAGGCAACCAGAGAAGACCTTATTGTCAGTTTGTATATTGCCCTCTCCATATTTGCTCTCTGTGACAATGAAACCTTCTATTTTATGAAATGAAGGAAAGGCGACATATGCAACGTCTCCATACTCAGTCACACTATAACTCCCTCAGTTGTTTGCAAGACGTAACACTTCCCAAGCCTTGGACAGTATACCGCATGAAACAAGGAAAGTTGCAATCTCCTGTCCAACAGTGAAACTGCAACAACATTTCTGTAAATTAGCATCAAAGACCACCTTATGGATCTGCCATTAATGTACCTGCAACAACGTTTCTGTAAATTAACATCTAAGAGGTCAGCTTAATGGATCTGCCATCCATTACTGTTATCAAGTTCGCATTACTTATTACGGACCAGACCATTATCAACCACAATCACATTTAAATTACAAAACAGTTTTAATCATTTTACCATTTTAGAAACAAACAACAAATATATAGAGCTTGCTACACCAAAAAGAACCCGATAAAATAGTTTTTTATATCCTCCAACATACAGAATCTACGTTAGACTGCCCAGTCCGAAGGACATTAGTCCTACAAACCTTCCAAATGCTTACGAAACTAAATTATGAATAGGTGAAGCATTCCATGCTTAATAGGCACCGATGTTATGACTATAGATGGTGAGGTACGCACAGCTTGAATCAAAGCGAATGAAATAAACACCAAACTTAAAGAAAAAACTACCCGAAAATCCGATTCCACCCCCCAAAAACACTCTATTTTACCCACTACAACTATTCAAATCTGCCCCCGGCGAACGACATTAAATAACCAAAATAAAAAATGCAATCTTCACCCTCCTAGAAAATTTCTAATAAAGTTCAATTCCTCACCTGCCACTGCCAATCCATTCAAAATAGACACAAAATAATTCCATGTTTGACAGGGAAGCATTTATCAAACTGGATTGAAAACAAACATGATATCATCTTGCAAAAAGAAAATAGTTCCCAAGCTCATCCTTACAGCGGGGTAGACGACTCTGCTTCCATTTGATTAGCTGTGGTTGCTTGATTTGATTTACTTCTTTGCAATGGTGTTAAAGTTGAGAGCCAGAATTTCCTTATTTATATAATATAATACATGCACCCGGGGTATCTTTGGTGGAAGGAGCCGAGAAATATCCCAGAAAATCAATCGATATGAAGTGAGAGCAAATTGTGGTTATGGATCTATATCTATTTGATTAATAGCGATTTCTGGTACATGCATGAATGTTCATGGAAGTCTCCATGTAATTGGATCTCTATCTACATTCTTTTGGCGAAGTGGCTTCGCAGAATGTTAATGGAACGCTACATGAAACCTATCTACATCTATATAATTGTTTTTTGGGCAAAGTGTGAAATACAAGTTATTAATTTATTTGTCGTATTATCTTATTATTAGTCCATGGGGAGAGGATGGCGATCGGTTGGTAGCCAACAGCCAGCAGTTCCAAGTTTTTTACCTAATTTTTTATTATTATTAAAATACATTTAAAAAAATTTATTATTAAAATAAATTTGTTTCATATTTAGTTAACCAAAGCTTATTTAAATCTTAATAAAAAAGATTTAAATATAACAAGATTACCACGAAATGAAATGAAGTTTAAAAAAACAAACATATCACGTACAAATGTTAATAGTTCTAGTTACATGAATAAGAGCATCGCTTGCAAACCATTCAAATGACAGAAATCCCGCATTATCGAGAACCTTTAATGGACGCATCCATAAACACTGATAGATTTTAAACCACGGCAAGTATATTTCTAACAAACCAAACCATTGCAAATTACTTAGAGTTGCCACATGCAACATCATGTTAGATTCTAACATTTTCTAAGACAATTAAAATAAAATTTCTTTCCATGTCACGAATAGAATAAATGATAGGTGTAACTAACTATGAATTCAAGGTGCCTTTCACGTCAAATTGGAAGAGCTTATGTGTATCTGATTCACTCGAAGAGCCCAAGCTCTCTAGAAAGATCAGTGGGTGAGCGGACAAGTATGGACAGACAAGTTTGTGATATCTTTGTTATTTCCGCATAGTTATATATATGAAATAGTTTATAGTTGAATGCATGTTTATTTGGCCACACAATATTTCCAATTTATTTATGTAAATTTCTTTCACAATTACGGTTGACTGAAAGAACAAGAACCCATAAATTTTTCACTGCGTGAATGTTCCAAGTTTTACGGCACATTGGTAGACTCAAGTCTTCCTACATATTTGGGCATATGTTTTGGGGTGTGTGGAAGAAGTTGAGGGTCTCTTTTGGCGCGTTAGATGCAATACAAAACTGAAAAAACAGGCATCCATCAACTTGGACGCTGAAAAAACAGGCATCCATCAACTTGGACGCATATTTTGAGACACTTACACAATGAATCTTGCAATCAGTAAAAAACAATAAATGTAGGAAATTGAATGACCTTTTCAAATATATATATTTTTTTCTATTGAAAATGCTGTTAACTATCTAAAGGGCACTTTTTTATTTTTTGGAGAAATTATAAGGTATATGTCAATGTCTGAGTGTCTAAATGATGGAATAAACTTACGAAAACCGGTATACATATAGAGAACATATAGGACTAGTGCACAACTATTTTTCCAATAATAAAAATAATATTTTTAATTTTTTTTTTTAATTATCTAAGTGATCAAACCTCGAAAATTGTACGTCAATTGTGGGTGCAACATTTGAATGTCTTAATGCAATTATTTGGAAATGGATTTTTTATAGCATGTAGAGGTTGTTGTTCTTTAGTGCACCATACAAATTTTTTTTAAATGGTTGAGAAACGAAAGAGATATGGACGAAACACTACCAGTGTGTTTTTTGAGTTGAGGAGTGATGACAGAAGATAAATAAGAAAAAAATAGAAAAAATTATGTATTCTTGTTAAAATTTACATATTTAGAATCTGCAAAAAAAACCATATCTGTTTCTAAAATCTCATAAAAAATGGAGGTGTGTAGCATAATCAGACGAACTGCTAAACACAAGCAAATTGAAAATTTGGATATAATACTG
>LPNX010266181.1:84241-131282 GCA_001517045.1 Pseudotsuga menziesii | reverse complement strand
TTCTTCAATAACTGAGTAAATTGTGTGATCTATCATGTGAGTTGTGTGTTTGTCCACAGATCTATGTGCTCAATTTAATATGGTATCAGAGCCTCGGAGAACAAGGCACTTCTCCTCCTCAGATCTCCTACTAGATCATTTTTTTTGTTTTGCAGATACAACTTCGAAATGATTTCATCTTTGATGAGACAAGGTCTCTGTCGGGTGTCTATTGGGCTTTGTAAAGAGTGTTTTAGTAAGATTAAATGGCTGAATAAAAGTGATGGAGATTTTGGAACATCCAGCACCATAAGCATCCTTGATCCAAAAATATCAGCCTCCACTCTCTCTGATGAAGTTGTTCAAGATAAAGAAGAAGCAGAAGCTTCTACACAGTCAATTCAAATTGAAGACAGTCTCCATGTAGTGACTCCTTCTCCTGATGCTCCGGAAGTTCATGATATATCTGATATCTCATATTATCATATTGCTGACATAGAAGAAGACATTTGAATCTTTGATATTGAAGAAAAATTCTGCTGCACTTCCATGCAAACATTCATTGGTGATTTTCCTTTAAATTCTGTGCAAAATTTACTAGTAATTGCTTCCGAAAGTGAAGAGAAATTTGATTTTTCTCCCTCTAATGTTGCTGCTGGTGTGAAAATATGTGATACCTTGGATATTTTGGAAGAAATATCAGATTACCAGAGTGATCCATTCGCTCCCCATGATCTATATTTTCCAGCAAATTCCTGCAGGATTGCATGCACCAAAATTCAGAATTTTGAAGAAGAAGAAAGCTGTGCATCCACTGTCTCGGTTAACCATTTATTTGAATCTAATATTAACATTATTGGATCTGATATGATATTATTTAGATATGATCTGATATTTCTTGTTTTAATATATAAAATTTATAATCTTTCAGTACCACTTGTAGTTGTTCTCATCAATGGTGTGAAGAAACAAGTACCGCAAGTCTCCTACAAATCTGTTGCTGGGGATTTGATTCCATTTCACAGTTTTAGATATATTTTGAACCTATTTAGATATGATTTAATTTCTTATCTGATATTATTTGGTTCATATTTTAAAATCCAAAAGCCTTCAGTCATTCTTGTAGTTGCTCTCACCAATTCCTATGTGAAAAATCAAGTACCGCACTTTCTCTTCAAAACTGTTGATGGGGATTTGGTGTTAGTTTCCTCATATGAGGTTGCTGATATTTTATTATGTGATTCATTATATATTTCAGAAGCTATACCAGACTATGGAGCTCAAGCATTCTCTCTCAACAGTCCCAGTGCTTCTCTACCATTGATCACATGCTCATCTCCTCACAGAACTAGTAAAGGGGAAGATTTTTTGCATCTGCCTGGACACCTGCTCCTAACACTTGGGGATTTTCTTACCACTCATGGTTTTCTGTTCATGGATGCAACATATCAGTTTCTTGAGTGTTCCTCACATTCTCTAAATTCTCAAGAACCTTTTCTCACTTTTCAGTTGACTTCAGTTGCTCTACATGGGTCCAGTCTTCATCCGGCAGCTGTCTATATTTCTGATTTAGTTGAGCATATCATTCTTCTTCCAAAGAGGAATATTCCTCCAGACATAATGATGGAGAGTTTCACATGCCAGGCCCCAGGATACCTGTGCACAGAACAACCAGATTGATCTTGATTCTCTGTTGCCAAATTTCTGTGGTGGTTAGTTGTTGATGTTGCTGTCGGAGAAACCACAGTATCGAAATGACCGAGTTGATGTTTCGGATCCATATCAGGATCCATCTTCAGGACAATGTCGAATGTGAAGAGAGTGAGAATCAAGGATAAATACCGGAACCAGGTAGAGGAGTTGAAAGGTCGGTTGCAGAGGCTAGGGTTAGGTCGAAAATTGATCTTGATTCTACCTGCTTAATTGGAGGGGGGTATTTTTCCCCATGTGGTTTTTTCCCCAACACCTTGTTTTTGAGCAGTTAATTTACTTTACTTGATGTAATGGGTGACCTATGGTATTAGTTACCACGGCCCAAATATTTTCCAAGCTAGCATTCAGGGGGGGTGTTAGGATTATTAATCCTCCCTTGTCCAAATTTGGTCATATGTCTAAATCGGGAGTTGTGTCTAAATCAAGAGTCCATCCAGTCTATTTATAGTCATTAACACCATTGATTCCACTTGACCTAATTGGGGCACATGTTTCAGTTACTAAAGTGTGGGGAACACTAATTGAGGCTCACTTCCACTGATTGCACTTGATTGCATCATTTTAGGAGCCTCCTAGACCAATCCCTACAATTTAGGAAGCCACTAGGAGTGCCGAAACCAACCAAGGTCAGTTCACTTCAGTTAATGACTAGTCAAGCTAAGTTAGGAGTCAATTACATTCAGTTCTAGTCCTCTACATTCAGTTAGCGCTAGGTTTACTTGACTGAACACATGTGGGGTGCATTTCTCACCTACCACTATCAGCTAACCTTAGTCAACACTGAATGTAACACTTGATTTATGTTTTAGAGCTCCGATGAACTCCGGTTATGGTTTAGACAAGGTCAGTTAACTATTGAGTCCTTCGATAGTGATTTAGACAAGGTCTTGGTTACCTACAGTCAAGTAGAGTCTAATCAATTTGAACTTCCTCATGTGGAGAACTCATCAAGCTGGAATACTTACATACAAAACAAATGCATATAAATGGCTAAATCCTGACAAGGATGGTACCTATAAATCAAATCACATTAACTCACCAATAGGATGACAGCTATTAGCTATTAATCAACTTGAAAATCACCTAAATGCACATTCAGGCATAAGTATAGTAAAGATAAATATTATGGCTGAAAAACTCATAACAAAAGAGCTTATAATTAGAATAAACAAGATGAAACACTTGACAATAGAATAGGCCTACAAATCCCCGAAGTGGAACCTTTATTATAAAATCAATCATGATATTTATAGCCTTCTACAAAAAATGATAGATCTTGAAACTTCAATTTGTTTTCACAAAAAATACTCAGAAGTGATAGTTTTTCAGATTAGGGTTTAAAACCCTAGCTAACTATTTTTCTATCTATTATGAAGATCTAGTTCACTGAGCAAATACTAAATAACTGTAGTAGTCACGGATAATCACCACTGCTGGTTCAGTGTGAAATTGCCACCAACAGCTAGTGTCTGGGTGGTTAACTAAAGTGACCTTTCTTGTTGAATCCGCCAGAATTTTCTACCTTGTCGCCGATCGAAAGGTCTAACCTATAACCATAAGCACCCCAAGCCTCAATGTTGCCGTAGGGTCGGTGCCTCAAATGACTAATATTCTCAGCATTGGTGATCGGAACCCCTAGACTGAATGTATCGGAGCTTTCAACTGCAAGCTTGTCGGTGATCGGAAGCTGTACTCACTAATGTGTCAAAACTTCTTATCTAAATTCCATCGCACTGTCGGTGCCTCAACTGACTAACGTCATGAAAGTTTCTTCATTGGTGATCGAAAACTCTTTTCTCTAGCCCATAGACACTCCAAGCCTTAACGTATCATCGCTTTCCATCACTAGCTCGTCGGTGATCAGAAGCTCTGTCTTCTAGCCCATCGATGCCTCAAGTCTCAATGCTGCCGCTATTTCGAAGGTGAAACGAACTAATTTTAATGTTGTTGGAGGTCAGTAGAAGTTTGAATCGAAGCTTTAGTTCTCTATACCACCACTATTTTGGAGCTTTAAACCACTAGCTTCACGATTGGAAATTGGAATCTCTAGCCACTATCCCATTGGCGCCTTAGAACAGAATGCTGCCGCAGTGTCAGCATCTCAAACCACTAACGTCACGATCAGAACCTCAAACTGCTAAACTCTTTGTCGATGATCGGAACCTCAGACTACTAATGATTGACGATCGAAACATCAAGCCACTAGCACATTGGAACTTTAAATCTGAGCGATACCACTGTTTCGGAGGTGAAATGAACTAATATTCTCAGCATCGATGATCGAAATCTCTTTCCTCTAGCCCATCGAAACTTTAAACCACTAGGTTCACGATCGGAAATCAGAAGCTCAAGTCACTAACCATCGGAACTTTAAATCTGAGCGTTGCCGCTATTTTGGAGGTGAAATGAACTAATCTTCTCAGCATCGATTATCGGAACCCCAAACCACTAACCATCGACACTTTAAACCACTAACCATCGGAACTTTAAACCACTAGATTCTCCGTAGTGGCAGCGCCGTAGCCGACTAAAACTTCGAAACGTTAGCATAATAGAGGACTACACCTCCGATCACTGTTTAAAAATGTTTTGATGGCACTAAAAAATTTAGCAATACGCCTAACCACCAAAGGGGTTTTCCTCCTGATATTTATATTCCAACTTTTAGTGGCTAATGAGATGTTCTGATCCTCGCCTAAGCCACCGAAAGCTACAACTTGTGAAATTTTTACCCAAATAAAAAAACAGAGGCTTTCAAACTGTCAGTGATATTCATATCCTTCATCGCATGAGTTAAATTCTTTATACTATCAAAATAAATTTATTTTGGGAGATAACATCTCGCTCCTACTTGCGGATGGGAACCTCCCTATGAGGTCCCAAGAACCCCAGACCAAAATGCCTTTCCTGAAAAAGAACAATTAAATCTATATTCTAGTGCTCCATTAGGCATGGAGTCATTTGTCTTCTATAACTGATCTGTTGCACCCTTCCTATAGCCTGTTTTGCTTATTCATGAAATCAACTGAAAATGACCTAGCTGCTCATATTAAGAGCTTATTTTCCTATATAATCCTACTCCTAATTCTAATCAGTAGATCCTTCTTATTATGTGACATCATTCTTCCAATTAAGCCAGGTTAGAATCTGATTTGCTGAACTTATCCCTGATCTTGACCCAAAAAATAAATGAAACCCTAGCATGCAGCAATGTAGTTTTGAAGGGTGACAGAACCAGCTATCATCTGACAAAAATATTTTGATATCTATGCTGCTCATAAGTTCCAGATAGTCAGCAATAGGGTCATAAAAGCCAACAGAAAATACCTTTTTATGCTGATGATATTTTCCTTTATTGATGTCAATGATGAATATGGACTGCTCAACCTTTGTCAGATCAAAATGAAATCTCAACATCTGATCTGAACCTTCTTGTTCTCTTATGATCAGATATTGATCGTCAATCATTAAAATTCCCTTTTGAGAATAGTGCTCACAGTAGGATGATAAAATAGGGTTTACATCATATGACTAAAGATCGGTTGAAAACATATAATTTCCTATACAATCATCAGTTATCATAGGCTCATCCTATTTTTCAAACTAATCATAAAATCTAGATTCATACTATCTTGGGAGTACTTTGCAAACACTGAAGAATCTGATTCTAAATCCGACAGGAGCTCACATGCTTACTATTGTTCCAAATCTGCTTTAGACTCATAGTCTTCCTATTCAAAATCTGACTCATACTGATGTTTATCTGGCTCACGTAAATGATGGTTATCAAAATCAAATTTCTCTGGGACTCTCCTTGAAGCACAAATGTTTTCCTCCACCTCTAAAGCATCTTCAAACATAATGCTTAAAGATGAATATTTCCAGAAGAAGGGAAAGTTTTGAATGTAGTCCCATCACATAATATATAATGGCAGTTGTCTCTATGGGATGGATCTCCAAAGGCATAACATGATAAGTATTGTAGAATCTTCAATTGAAGATAGGAAAAGTTTCATCTTCCTCTCTCTTCAGAGCATAGAAATCAGCGAGATACAAATCAAGAGATTTGTTCTCACCCCAATGCTACAAAAATGCATCAGTGAATTCTATCCAAGACCCAATAGAGTAAGATTTTAAATTCTTGAACCATATAGCAACATCTCTAATCAACGATTTAGAGAAAAATATCATGATCACATCCTCATGAACAATTTGAAAACGTTCCATAAAATCTTTGAAAGATTCCACGTGTCTTTTGGCTGAAGCTTGATTCTCTCCAGAAAACCGAGGGAGATATTCATAACAGCCAAGAGGATAAGGATGAAGCCAAGAGGGCAGTTTTAATGGCTTAAACATCTTCATCCTAATTTTGATTTGAAAGGATGTCGGTTGATCATGAGGCATAACAATCTGCTGACAAGGTTCAACAGTTATGGAAATGAGTGTTGAGCTCTGCATAGGTTTTGAATCAGTTTTGGTTTCTTCAAGGTTATATGGCTGATCCGATTTAGAAGTAATTTGGGTACAGTAGTCATTTTTATAGATGAGTTGTGGCACATAGACTTATTCACCTTATACAATATAAGCAGGATGGAAATATTCTTCTACAGATGGATTTATAAAAGATGGTTGATAATCTTCAGAATATATAAAACAGAAGATAATTATTTTAACATGTGAAGGGAAAAATATAAAGGAGCTGATAAAAAATAACAGCAGTTCATAAAGTAAACTACTAAATTGGTACCTAGATTTTGAATTCAGACTCTTCATCTTTTATCAACTTGGGTCCTCCCCAGTGGAGATTTATTAAATTCGAATGGATTAAGGAAATAGAAGTCTTTGTAAATCTACCCTAGCAGTAGGGCTAGGTTTTCTTCTGATGATCTTCTATGGGTCTGCAACAGGTGTTGCTGGTGGCCTCTCTTGCTTTTCTCTAGTATGAGCCCTTCGCGGAGCCACAATTCTTCAATGGAGTCGCCAGGGATGATATATTCACAAGTAGCAGTGCTTGAAGATTCCTCAACCCTAAAATTTTCTGATTTACTTATAAACTTATGGGAATTAGATTCTTCAACATAAGAAAATTGAAATGGAGGTCTATTTGATATAATAACATAAATACGTTTGGAAATACCTAATATAGCTCCCCTTGTAGCTCTGGAGGTCTATCTTAGTGAAACTATAGCTCCTCTCATAATCTCTTATGGATCTGAAACATGTGTTGCTGGTGGCCCTTTAGGGTTTGCTCTGGTATTTGGTCTTCTTGAAGCCACCTTATATCAATGTAGTTTCCAAATAGATTATTACAACCATAATAATTTCCAATATTTTTCTATCATCAAAGCATGGATCTATGTCGTCTCCCAGGGAAGCTGAGCTTCAATCTCCTCTCCTTGGCAACAACATCGGTTTGTTATCACTCTAGGAAACTCCTCTAGGTTGTAGCTTGAGGATGCCTAGTAACTTCAAATGTTTTTAGGTTTTTCTGATATGGATCAATTTAGGTGACCTATATAACCTCCCACTCTCAAGACATGCATGAAGCTCACTCAATTACAAGGATTTATTTAGAACTTGTTCAGTAGTTTGACAATAAGGTGCAAGGATGGAGAACTCATCAAGATGGAAGAATTACATACAAAACAGGTGCATATAAATGGATAAATCCTAACAAAGATGGTACTTATAAATCAAATCACATTGACTCACTAATAGGATGACAGGTATTAGCTATTAATCAACTTGAAAATTGCCTAAATGCACATTCAGGCATAAGTACAGTAAAGATAAAGATGATGGTTGAACAACTCATAACAAAAGATCTTATAATTAGAATAAACAAGATGAGACACTTGAAAATAGAATAGGATTACAAATCCATGAAGTGGAACCTTTATTATAAAATCAATCATGGGCTTTATAGCCTTCTACAAAAAATGACAGATCTTGAAACTTCTATCTATTTTCACAAAAAATACTTAGAAGTGATAGCTTTTCAGATTAGGGCTTAAAACCCTAGCTAACTATTTTTCTATCTATTATGAAGATCTAGTTCACTGAGTGAATACTAAATAACTGCAGTAGTTGCGGATAATCACCACTTCTGGTTCAGTGTGAAATTGCCACCAACAGCCAGTGTCTCAGTGGTTAACTGAAGTTACCTTTCTTGTTTAATCCACCAGAATTTTCTACCTTGTCACCACGGTCGCCAATCGGAAGCTCTAACCTCTAACTGTCGGCACCCCAAGCCTCAATGCTGCTATAGGGTTAGCGCCTAAAATGACTAATCTTCTCAGCATCGGTGATTGGAATCCCAAGACTAAACGTATCGGAGCTTTCAATCGCTATCTTGTCGGCGATTGGAAGTTGTACACTAACTTGTTGAAACTTCTTATCTGAATGACATCGCAGTGTCGACACCTCAACTGACTAATGTCGCAACAGTTTCTTCATCGGCGATCAAAAAATCTTTTCTCTGCCCATCAGCACTCCAAGCCTGAACGTATCAGCACTTTCCATCACTAGCTCATCGGTGATCGGAAGCTCTGTATTCTAGCCCATCAGTGCCCCAAGTCTCAACGCTGCCGCTGCTTCGGAGGTGAAACGAACTAATTTTATCGTTTTTGGAGGTCAGTATAATTTTGAGTCACAGCTTTAGTGCTCTATGCCGCCGTTGTTTCAGAGCTTTAAACCACTAGCTTAGTGATCAGAAATAGGAAGCTCTAGCCACTATCCCATCGGTACCTTGGACTAGAATGCTGCCACAATGTCGGCATCTCAAACCACTAGTGTCGCGATTGGAACCTCAAACCACTAGACTCTTTGTTGGTGATCGAAACCTCAGGCCACTAATGATTGGCGATCGGAACATCAAGCCACTAGCACATCAGAACTTTAAATCTAAGCGTTGCCGCTGTTTCGGAGGTGAAACGAACTAATCTTCTCAGCATCGACGATCGAAAGCTCTTTCCTCTAGCCCATCAGAACTTTAAACAACTAGCTTCGAGATCGAAAATTGGAAGCTCAAGCCACTAACCATCGAAACTTTAAATATGAGCGCTGCCACTATTTCGGAGATGAAATGAATTAATATTCTCAACATCATCGATCGGAACCCCAAACCACTAACCATCGGCACTTTAAACCACTAACCATCAAAACTTTAAACCACTAGATTCTCTGTAGTGGTGGCGTCGTAGCCAACTAAAACTCCGAAACGTCAGCGTAATAGAGGACTACACTTTCGATCACTGGTTAAAAATGTTTCGATGGCAGTAAAAAATTTAGCAATACGCCTAACCGCCGAAGGGGTTTTCCACCTGTTATTTATCTTCCAACTTTTGGTGGCTAATGATATGTTCTGATCCTCTCCCAAGCCACCGAAAGCTACAACTTGTGAAATTTTTACCCAAATAAAAAAACAGAGGCTTTCAAACTATCAGTGATATTCATATCCTTCATCGCATGAGTTAAATTATTCATAATATCAAAATAAATTTATTTTGGGAGATAACAGGGCTTATCCAATCTGATTCTTTGACAGGCTCGATAATCACAACATGCAGCATCCGGTCAATCTCAGCCTTCACACGGTCCTTGTATCATGGGTTCAGTCGATATGGCCTCTGTCGCACAGGTTTTGCATCTGGTTTCAACAGGATTTTCATCTCCCCTAGGTCCGCTAATAACCCCTTCATTTCTGAGAACCACATATGAAAAATATCTTGGAATTCATGCAGCAGGTTTGTGATTTTGGCCATTGTTTCCTCATCTCAATAGTCCCCAATATTAGCAAATTTTGGGTTCTCTTTCGACCCAATGTTGACTTTCCTGATCTTCAACAACAGTCTGTCTGGAACTGCAACATCATGGCTTCCTTCTGACTTTGAAATATTAACATTCCACAACTCATCATAATATTCAGGTTCCCCAAATAGATTGTAACATGTCATCATGGATTGCATCAAGCACTGCACATGTGGATCAATTGGGTATGTGATAGGGATGACCTTCAGCACTACGTCACAGATGATTCACAATGCATTATGTACCTCTGGGTTAGCATCCTAGAAACTAAATCTCTGTGTAAATAAAATGGACAACTCCTCCCAAGTGTTTATAGTTCTTTGTAGTTCTGCCGCTACATACCAGGATCTCGGCAGCTCGTCTAGAGTATGAACAAAAGCATGGACCCACTCATATTTAGGTCGCGATGCCCATAAGTTTTGACATTCCATTAAGTGACTGGCGAGGTCATTCCATGCATCATATCTCCTAGCATGATAGAACTTGGAATCGCTGAATCGCTCCATCATCAATCTTCGACACTGTCCCCAGTCATGGATCATCTGCTTGTGCATCGCCCACCATCGGGTTGGGTAAGCCTTCAGTTCTATATCTAGGGTCAATACCCTTTATGGTTCAAACAATTTCTCTTCAAATTTTCGAAGGAATTCTGATAACTCTGGCAGCCCTTCATAAATTAGCAACTCAATAGTCTCAGTTGCTATGCGATAGAGAGACTGTGTGATCAACCCGCATTTCCTAAACGACATCTCATGCAGCCTATTTTGCCAATTTTCCAAAGCATCATCAGAATCAAAGGACGCAGAACTATCGCTGTGCCATCCAAGTTCACCATCGATGATAGGGTGGATATAGTCTTCAGAGATATTATAGGCATGATGCCAACTTCTACTGGCTTCATCCCTCATAGGTTCAATATATCGGCTTCCTTCCTGAGGGTCCATAGGAGAAATGACCTTGACATCCTAGTTCTCAAACATCATAACTCATCTTTTGAAATTGATAACCTCCATGCTATCATTATCCCACTCAATCCCTAGAAGTGCTGGATAGGAACGTCCATCTTCAACCACTTCTATCACATCGAAATCAGCTTATGTTTTCACACCTTCAACATCAACAACTAGATTTGAGACGCGACCAATGGGCTGAAACTTTGCCTGATTTGCTAGTCCCAGTTGCATCTGCGACCATCCCAATGTCAGATTCCCCATCATATTCCAAGTTTGCTTGTTTAGAATGTTTACATCTAATCCGAGATCTAGAATAACCGTGTCAACCTCGTAATATTCGATCTGGATGTTCATCCTTTTCTCCTTGCATGTCTTTCTCTTTTGCAACGATTTCACCGTGGAATCCTTCAATGTCTTATCCCAGTGGTACAACAACTTCTCAATATCAACAAGGTATTTAGGATCCCTTTCCAGCGACATACAACTCTCAAAGAACTATTGCAAGGTACTATGCTGCCACGATGGTCCTACCTCTACATATGGATCAAAAGAAGAAGACATTTCGATAATAGGTAACTTACCCAGATTTCTCCCGATTGCATACTTGGCCTCCAAGAAGGTTTCTTTCTCTGTCACAATATCAAATTCTACCTTCTTCTTTCCAGCAAACCAAACTTGCTAACATGGTCCATCTTCTCCAGTTTTCGCAATGGCGTGAGTGACAAACCTAACGTCGACATCCTTCGTTCGCGATTCATCTTGAATTGTTGCAACTGTCAATCCTTGATTCAGGTTCTGGGCCTAATTCAATGGTGGGTTCTGATTCAACGATAGGTTCATCAGCTGATTCTCAGTCTGTGGTGGGATCTGATTCTATGTTGTTGGCTGGTTCTACACTTGGAACGTTGTCTAATTCTGAGTCTGCGCATTCTACAACTAAGGAATGTTTCCATCTTGCCACCTTGTAATCAATTGAGGGAAATTTTTAACATTATTCTCGCTGGCCACACAGTATGTACACTGTGCATGAGGACACTCCCTCTGGTAGTGCCCGAATACTCCACAGGTATAATAGTGGATTGATTCTCGACCTCGTCCACCTCCTTGACCGAATCCTCCTCGTCCCCTGAATCCTCTGCAGAATCCTCCTCGGACTCCTCCTTGTTGAAACTGAGGTTGGGACAACTACTGCTGTGGGGGGTTTGGTTGCTACTGGAAATAGTGCGTAGCTTGAATATATTATGGCTAAGGATGAATGAGCGGTACCTGATTATACTGCAGTCGTGGTGCAAACTGTGGATGCGCTACGAACTGCGGCTATGGTGTAAACTGTGGATGCGATGTAAATTGCTGCTACAGTTGCGATGGGATAAACTAAATCTAGGGTGGCGGTGTATACTGCACCTGTGCTGCTGGATGTACCATCTTTGGCTGTGCTTGTATTTCCTGGGGTCCTCACCTTTCACAAAGTATGAATCATATGTCCTTTCTTGGAGCAAGTCATAAGCTCGACAGTTTTTATCATTGTGTCATACTGATCGACAAAAGGTACAGTACAAACTATCTGTCTTGGTAACCATCTTTTGCATATAGTCATAGTTCTCATGTCAATGCCCATAGACCTGACATATGTGGAACCATGGTACACCAACATAGCTCAATGGGTTCAGGGCTCCCGAAAGCAAATAATTTCAGACATGTATCCTTGGTGTGTTCGTCCGCATGACACCGGGTGCACCAAAGGTCATCATGATCTTCCTTAGCCTTCTTGATATCTTGCAGTTGGAGCATCAAATTGGCCAACTGTGCTTGAATTTGGTTCATCCCGACCACAGTTTCTCCTATCAGCGATGCTTCTAATTTCATCGGGATTTCTAGAGCCTCGCTCTGTGTCTCAATCTGTTGTTGCATTAGCAGTTGTCTGATATGTGGGACAAGCATGGCGATGAACCACTACTTGAACATCGCTCATGTGGAAGTTGACTCGAGCCATCAACATCTTAAACCATTGATCAAAGTCCCAAATTATTTCATTGGGGAACTACTTGATTTCTTTCAACTCAGTAATGTACTGAGCCTCAGACTTTAGCTTCTTGAATTCTTCAAATAACCCCTTACAAATCTCATCCAATGTTTTTGTTGTACCTCCTTGAGGAACCATCATGAATCTCATGTACCAATCCAACGCACGACCCCTAAAGGTGGTTTCCAGCTAGCTTTTCTTGAGATTGTCATCAATAGTCTATCCGGTGGTCCAGATCGCCTGGCACAAGAACCAATATTGCTCTAGGTCATCAGTGTCATTTCCCTGAAATATTGGTAGCTTCATTTCGTCGCCTACCATTATGGGCCTTCTTCCTCCAGTTGGTACTCTACTGCTAGACTGTTGTTAACAAGTCGGGCAAGTTGAGGTAGAATGTGCATTTCTTCCTGGTGGTGGAGTAGTGCATAGAGGTGTGGACACATTACTACTGGGCTTTGAGCCTACCGTTATTCTGGGCATAGCATAGGCATGTTCATCCTCGTCGTCACTGAAAGGTCACTTTGTCCTGTGTGGTTTTTCTTCACGGTATCGTACTTTGATCGCAGCAAGACCTTCTCCTATCCTCTGCCTCTTCTCTCAAAACCTTTCTCCTCCTCTTGTACAACCACTTGTTTCCTCAGTGACCTTCACAATCTCACCAGAACTCATTCCCATCTATCCCTTACCTTTCCATGTGTCTCCCCCTTTCCTCGCAGTGTCTACAGTCTCTGCACACCAGAGTTCCACTACTCTTGTTTCATCTTCAGAATACCTTTTTTGCAGATAAGCTGTTTAATAGATAGTTGTAGAGACAAGAAAAATATACCTCATGGTCCGTTGAAGAAATCCCTTTCTGCTTCACTAAATGACTTATTAGTATCAACTTCCAACTCTATAATGTATCCCTCCAGGATACTATCCAACCACACCTCAAAATTTCGCGATGCCTTATTGTTTTTTTCTTGTAATTCCTAGATCAGCTCAAGAGTCCAAGATGTTGGCTCTCCTCCTTGGAAGTTTTTCTTCTTAGAAGCGAACTTCGCCAGCCACTCATACAAGATGACAGGAAACTCACAGAAGAACCATTCGTGAGGACCATTGTGAATATATCTTTCCAACCAATTTCTCATTGACAGCTTTGGATTTTGATTTTCTGTTTCAGCAAATTCTGGTAGTTTTAGACCAAACCACTCCTCGATCTCTAGTTGAGTCGGATGCCAAAACATATCGTCCTTTCAATCGCAACTTGGTCTAGGCAACAGAACCATTTGTTGGAAAAAAACCACCAACAAATCCTCATCGACAGAGTTTCTCACTCTGTCAATGCCCAACTAATGCGATCTCCCTGAGCACATACCCAAACAGGTTTTAACCTGCCTAGCAACATCTGCAGAGCGGATGAAGTCTCACCTGAGATGTTCAAGGGAGAGCTATTGGAACCAAGTTTTCGGCAGTAAGAAGGGAATATATGGCATCCACGACTTCAACTGCATAAATATCATATTACTCCAAGTCACTTGATAGAACTAAGAAAATTATTACAATTCATCTTCACAACTACAGATCTAACAAATCACATCATTCATTTATCGCAGTAGTGTTATCGCAGCAATATCATTCATAAAACAACTTTAATAAGCTTCATCATCATTCATCAGAATTGCAATAGAATTGGGATAGATCGCATCATGAGTTCATTGTAGCAACATCACTAAATCATAAATAGGTTCAATACACTTCTCATTGACATCGCAATAGAGAAAACAGGAAAACATAAGAAAACATTTAGGAAACAACCGTCATGTCATGTTAATTCTGTGCAACAGATCCAAAAAAGATAATTCTTCTCCACAATAGGAGACTGATTACATCCCAAAATTCAATATCTAACACAGACAGATCATAGTTTGTTCAAAACATAATACTCATCAAGACCATAGACAGATCGCAACAGATCGATCACTCTCTGATATTGACTTGGACTTGTATTGCGTTGATCATGATCTTTTACAATTGCAAAACTAGCTCTATATATAGGCTTGCGCCTTTACATCAAAGGTCCATTTCTATCTAATTTCTAACCACTAATGACCTATGTCCACAAAACATGGTCGATTAATACATTAAATAATCAAAAGCGGTTATCCTTCCACCCATCATGCTGATTGTTAGTTTTTCAACATTAAGCTAGAATTATTAGGATATTTAACTGATAGAATAACAAGCACGACAATCAAACACAAGAGACAATGAACACATTGTTTTTCCTCTGGGAAACCATAAATGGAGAAAACCCCGCAACTTTCTTAGAGATAGAATCAGCACCAAAATAGAAAATCCCAAAACAGCAAGTGATCTCCCAACAGCAGTAACCTTCTTCTTATATAGCCCCAGTGTCTTCTCCTTCCTCAACTATGCACTACACTTGAGTGTGTATAAGATGTGTTCTAAATAGAGAAGTCACCTCTCTATTTATACTGCTTCCCGGCATGACTAAAACCCTACTAGGGCCAACTTCAATAAGTGAGTCTAATAACCCTAGTGCCCCAAAACTATGGGGACTTTAACCCTTAGACAATAGGAGGGTTACCCACAATGACAGTGACATGACTTGTTTACATTATAGATCCTCCCGATCAGAACATCGAGGCATGACAACATGACTCAATTACATAATAGATACATCTCGAAATAAACATCGGGTTATAAGACATAAGACACATAGATGAATACATTCCGAAGTTACAAATACATCAACACTCCCTCTTAACTAGGAAGGTATTCTTTCGACACAATTTTCAGCACTAGTCTTCTTCTCTGCATCAACTGGATCATCTTGTCATCTTCTTCTTCAAGTATTCTTCGTCTTAAAGTCTTCTTCATCTTCAAGTCTTCTTCGTCTTCGAGTCTTGTTTGTCTTCAAGTCATCTTCTTCTTCAAGTCTTCTACATCATGGTTTCTGCATCATCATGACTACTGGCTCATCACTGCTGGATCATCATCACATCTGGATCATCACTCGATCTGGATCGTCATCAAGTCTGGATCATCATCACATCTATATCATCACTTGATCTGGATCATCATCGAGTCTGGATCATCATCACAACTGGATCGTTACTTGATTTGGATCTTCATCAATTCTGGATCATCACATCTGGATCACTTAATCTGGATCATCATCAAGTCTGGATCATCATGCTATCTCAGTATGGTGCTTTCTCGATTCTTCTTGTGTCAGGAAGTTCTACAAAGTGAATCCTATAGGCCTACCCTTCATGTAGGTCTTCATCAGTGCTTATATCTGACACTTAAGTCAGAATGACCCACCCAGCTCTTACATTGGATCTCATCCTATCAAAAAGCCATGCCCAACACTCACATCTGACCTCATCCTATCAGAAATGCCCAACACTCACATCTGACCATGTGTTAACACATTGCGCCAAAACGGCTCAGCACTTATATCCGACCATGTGCAAGCACACTACATCGGAAAGGCTATACACTTACATCTGACCATGTCCAAGGACACCACATTGGAAAGGCTCAACACTTACAATCAACCATGCTCGAAAGCACCGCATCGAAAGGGCTCAGCACTTACAATCGACCATGCTCAAAACCACCACATTGAAAGGGCTCTGCACTTATATCTGACCATGCTCGAAAGCACCGCATCGGAAGGGCATGCACTCACATATGATCATGGAGGAACTAATCCAACCATCAAATCAGAATGGCCCCTAGTCCTAGACTGAGCTACTTGGTAACTGACCAGGTGCCTCCATTCCCAGAATGGCAATTGCCCTTACATCTGACCTACTCGTCAGAATGGCCAACACTCACATTTGACATCGGAGGAACCTAATCCTTTAGCAATGACAGAATGGTTCAGCCCTTACATCTGATCAAGTGGGAACACATCCCTCTCTCACATCAGAATGGCTTCTCAGTCCTAGACTGAGTTTTCATGGTAACTGACCAAGCACCTCCATTCCTAGAATGGAAATAACACTCATATCTGATCACTTAGGAACCAATCCTATAGTCGCATCAGAATGGCTCAGCACTCATATCTGACATGTAAGGAACCAAATCCTCTCACCATGATAGAATGGCTAATCCCTTACATTTGACCATGGAAGGAACTTAATCCTCTGCCATGTTAGAATGGCTCACGGACTCATCACTTTGATTTGGAGAGAACATTGATATGGAGAGCACCAAGCTTCTCCCTGAAGTACTCAAAATTCACCCTAGCCAATGGCTTTGTCAATACATCAGCTATCTAATCGTCCATCACAACATACTGGAGTTTCACTACTCCCCTATGCACCATATCCCTGATATAGTGATACTTTATCTCGATATGCTTCGACTTGTCATGGAACACTGGATTCTCTGACAACTTCACGAACTCTAGTTGTCACAATGTATACAAGTAGCATCCAACTGGAGATCAAATAAATCAGATAGTAGCTTCCTCAGCCACACTGCCTCGCAACTAGCTGAACAAGCTACAACATACTCTGCTTCAACTGTACTCAGTGCCACACAGGATTGCTTCCTGCTAAACCAAGAGATCACACCTGATCCCATATTGAAGCAACATCTTGAATTGTTCTTTCTATCGATGGCACTGCCTACCCAATCTGAATCAACATAACCCTCTAGGTTAATCTTCTGATTCGACTCATACTTGAGCCCATAATCAACTGTACCCCTCAGGAACCTCAGAATATGCTTTGCATCAATCAAGTGAACATTTCTCGGATCTGTCAAGAACTGGCTCAAGGTGTTCACAGCAAAGCAAATGTCTAGTCTCATGTTCGTCAAGTACATAAAGGACCTAATCATCTAACGATACATTGTAGCATCAACCAAATTTGATGAAGCACCGCTCAATAGGTTCAGGTTCGATGCCATAGGTGTGGCCATGGCTTTACAGTCCATCATCCCAAACCTCTTCAGGATCTCTATTGCATACTTCCCTTGTCCAAGGAAGATTCCATCTGCACTTTGCCACACCTCCATGCCTAGGAAATAATGCATCATACCCAAGTCCTTCATTTCGAACTTGGCAGCAAGATTTCTCTTCGTATCAGCAATCAACCCATCCATTCCTGTCACAAACATATCATCTACATATAGTAGGAGCATCACTGGGTTGCCATCTTCAACCTTGTAGTACATGTTGGAATCTGTTTTACTCTTGGTAAAGCCCAAACTGGATAGAAAGCTGTCAATTCTGCCATACCAAGTCCTAGGTGCCTGTTTCAAATCATACAGGGATTTCTTCAATCTGCACACATGAGACTCCCTATCATGTGTCTCAAAACCGAGTGGTTGTTCTACATACACTTCCTCTTCCACTACACCATTCAAGAAGGCAGTCTTGACATCCATCTAGTGTATCTTCCATTTCATCACCACAGCTAGAGCTAGTACTGATATGATGGAAGTGTATCTAGATATACGTGCAAAGTTTTCTTCATAATCTATTCCTTCTTTCTGAGAGAAACCACAAGCCACAAATCTTGCTTTATATTTTTCAATGCTACCGTCTGCAACATGCTTGATCTTGTAGATCCATTTGGAAGGCACAACTGACTTCCCTTCTGGTCTTGGGACAACATCCCAAACATCATTATTCATGATCGATTGATATTCTTTGATCATAGCATCCTTCCATTCTTTCCGTTCTGTTGCTTCTTCATAACTGGAAGGTTCTTTATCAATGAAATCACATCGTAAAGCTACATACTCGGAGCAAGATCTGGTCCTCTTTCTTTCTCTATGATTCTCTTCTGGAGCCCCATATCTTTCCGCACCTTGGATAATTTCGCGTACCCAAGCAGGTTTCCTCTTATGAGGATTCTTCTCCAGAGGTGGATCTACAGGTCTTTGTGGTTCTTCAAATTCTCGATCTTCTTCTTGAGTTTCGTCGTTCATGGTTGTATCATGAATTCTGGGTGCTTCTGCTTCTTCAGGTTCTTCAGTAGGTCTCTTTTTGTATTTGTTGTAAGCTGTGTCTTCATCAAATGTCACATCCCTGGTGATGTCAATCTTCTTGTGTCCTAGGAAATATATTTTCTAAGCCTTCGAGCTATCAGATTATCCCACAAATATACCCTTCTTTCTTGAAGGATATGATTTTGTTCTTTTCTCTTTTGGAATGTGTATCTACACAGGACAGCCGAATATTCTGAGATTGTTGACTTCTGGTTTCTTGCTGGAGAATATTTCTTCAGGAGTCTTGTTCTTGAGTACTCTATGTGGAGTACAGTTCTATACATACACCGCTGTTCTGGCAGCTTCCGCCCGAAGATGCATAGGAAGATCTTGATCATGAAGCATAGCTCTTGTAGCTTCCGTGATAGTTCTGTTCTTCCATTCTGCAATCCCATTTTGTTGTGGATTATAAGGAGTGGACAACTCCCTCTTAATCCTTGATTCTTTAGATAGCTC
Organism: Pseudotsuga menziesii; assembly: GCA_001517045.1. NCBI lineage: Eukaryota > Viridiplantae > Streptophyta > Pinopsida > Pinales > Pinaceae > Pseudotsuga > Pseudotsuga menziesii. The sequence continues at coordinate 112,334 of LPNX010266181.1, read as the reverse complement.
TTTGAATTCATTCTAAGTGAATTCTCCATCATTATCTGATAAAAAATTCTTGATCTTATTTTCAGTGTGATTCTCAATTAAGGATTTGAATTCCTTGAACTTGCTGAGTACTTCGTCTTTGTTCTTCATGAAGTAAACCCATGTCTTCCTAGAAAAGTCATCAATAAAAGAAACATAATATGCATTCCCGCTTAGTGAGCTTGATGGCATAGGACCGCATACATCAGAGTGGATGATTTCCAAGATTCCTTTTGCTTTGCTTTCTCTACTTGGAAATGTCTTCTTTGTGTTTTTTCCTTTTGCACATCCTTTGCAGACCCCATCATGTTTTGCTTGTATTTCTGGAAGACCTTCAACAGTTTTGCTTGCAAGAGGTAGTGCTCTGTAATGCACATGTGCAAGCCTTCTATGACATAGTTCATTTGGCTCTACTGTGTCATGGACCAAGGCTTGTTCTGGATGGCCCTTCAATTTGTACAAACCTCCTTCTTGTTCACCAATCACTATTGCATCATCAATAGTCTTTCCTTTTGGCCACATGATGACTTGACCATCTATGAATGCAACCCTCATTCCTTTTGCATCTAATGTTGATATGGAGAGAAGGTTCTTCTTGAGTCCTGACACAAACAAAACTTCCTTCATTGTTATAGACTTTCCAGAGTCTAGATTATAGGAAGATTCCCCACTACCTTTTATTGGATATTGGTAGTCATCTCCTAGCTTCACCTTGTGAGGTGATTCATGCTCTGAAAGTTTCACAAATGATTCCTTGAATCCAGTCATTTGTTTGGAAGCCCCACTATTTATAAGCTAATCACCACTTTCATGAGAGCGAAGATCAAAACATATTCATCCTCGCTTGAAGAATCTTCACTTTCATATCTGGTTCTCTTTGATGAAGGTTCATCATCCTCTGCAGCATGAGCATGGTGTCTTCTTTTGTTTCCCTTCTTCTTGTGAGAGCTACTTTTATTCTTAGGACAATCTCTAGAAAAGTGTCCTCTTTCATCACATGTATAGCAAATGTACTTAGACTTATCTCTAGAATTTCTAGAGTTATTCCTATGATGAGAGTACTTACTTTTGTGATGGCTGGATCTGGGTTTCTTGGATTGTACTGTAAGAGCTTGATCTTCACTTCCCATCTTCTCTTCTCGAGCTGCTATCCAAGCTTCTTCTTGAGAAAATTCTTCCCACAGTCTGCTAAACTTGACTAACTTCTTTCTAGCACAGATCCCTTGAATGAAAGAGTCCCATGTCCTAGGGAGACCATTCAAGGTGGTCATCACAATTTCTGCATTCTCCACTTCTTCATCTACTGCTTCCAATTGTTCCTTGACCTGAGAAACCCTTATGAAGTAAGACTGGATGGTCTCTGCATTCTGGATCTTCACATTCTTCAGTTGATTCCTTAGAGTCATCTTCCATTTTATGTTCTTCCCTTCAAACAATTTGGTTAGGGCGTCAAACATATCTTTAGGTGTCTTGAGAGAGGACACCTGTGGGATAAGGGGATCCTTGATAGAATCAGCAATGATCCTCTTTGCCTTAGCCTCATCTCTCTCTGGAACTGGAACCTCCTCATGGATGTAGGAGTCCAACTCATTCTCTTCCAGGACCAGGGAGATCCTATACTTCCAGGATCGGAAGTTATCAGCTCCCTCAAGCTTTTCATCAAGCTAGCTATGATGAGACATCTTAACTGAGAACCTCAAATGGAAATACAAAATATTTAGATCTTACCAGGTCAAGATGTCGGATCTGGATTTGGAGCTGAAAATCCTGTAGTGCTGGATCAAGAGCAAATTAGGGTTTTGGTTTTCCAGAGTTTTGTCCAACCAATTGCTTTGAAATTGATCCCTAACTTTGATTTTGGGGAGGAGATCAATCTAGGCTTGAGCTCAGTGAAAAATTCCTCTTCTGTGAAAAGCCCTAATTTCCGACAGCAGTGTTGGGTCCAAAACTGAAAAACCTTAGAATTGGATTCTGCTTCGACAGAAAGATGCGCCCTAAGGAGGAGAGTTATTCCACCTTACTTTTGCTGAAAATTTGTGGAGGAAGATCCACAAACTAGGAAGCCCTAGTTCCCGCAGCTGCACACTATCTTCTTCTCAGGTTAGCTCTAATACCATGTTAGTTTTTCAACATTAAGCTAGCATTATTAGGATCTTTAACTGAGAGAATAACAAGCATAGCAATCAAACACAAGAGACAATGAACACAATGTTTTTCCTCTGGGAAACCATAAATGAAGAAAACCCCGCAACTTTCTCAGATATAGAATCAACACCAAAATAGAAAAGCCCAAAACAGTAAGTGATCTCTCGACAGCAATAACCTTGTTCTTATCTAGCCCCAGTGTCTTCTCCTTCCTCAACTATGTGATACATTTGAGTGTGTATAAGATGTGTTCTAAATAAATAAGTCACCTCTCTATTTATATTGCTTCTCAACATGATTAAAACCCTACTAGGGCCGACTTCACTAAGTGAGTCTCATAAACCTAGTGCCCCGGAACTGTGGGGACTTTAACCCTTAGACAATAGGAGGGTTACCCACAATGAATTGACATGACTTGTTTACATTATAGATCCTTCCGATCGGAACATCGGGGCATGACAACATGAATCAATTACATAATAGATACATCCCGGAATAAACATCGGGTTATAAGACATAAGATACATAGATGAATACATTCTGAAGTTACAAATACATCAACACTGATCTGGCCTTGCGCAGTGTCGTGTGAGCTTGTGCAGCTACCGCGACGCTGCGCAACTCACTTACCCAAAACCACTACCAATACAGCTATACTAATAAGGGTAATCAATAGTGTTAATAAGCTAAACCATATCATTACTAGTGTAATCATGCTAGCTTACTCTATTGTAGTTAAGCTGAAAACAATAAGTAGAGTCATATCTATAAACACCGTTACAAAGTAAGTCTGAGAGTTTATAGAAGACTAGTACTGAGCATCATTACTATCATGTTATAAGCTATGTATTGATTCTATTCTTCTCAATATAGCATTAATTCGGTTATTACTCTTACCTGTTGCTTACTATTTACAGAATGTTACTTGTATTAACGTGATTGAAAAATATATAATAAAAAGAAGCTCTCCATAAGAATGAAATAGACAGGTAATGCCATTGTAATAGAAGTAAGTATTATTCCAATATAAATACATCGTTGTCCTATCACCTATAACTAAGTGATAACAAGAGTCATATCAGTTATAAGTTTAGACGCATTTATCTTAATGATATTGATTCCATTGGTTCAACTACTGTTAATTATGCATATACTGTATAATTCCATTCTTACTTATACACCTATGATTCTAACAAGGAATGTCCCCTCGACGATTCACATTACGTTTGACCGAACTTCAGCCAATATGAGGAAATAGAGCGTGGATTATCCCAACGATAGGTAGTGACAAGTGTCGTGACTTACCTTGAGTCGTTATTCTTGGGTTTATTAGTAACCATAGTTGACTTAATCATGTTCTCTTCGCGCAGATGAAGAGTGCTATTCTTGGTCTCCTCCAACGATATTTCTGGATTACAATAATTTCCCTGATCAATACTTATGGTTATTTGTTAAGGAATCAACATAATTCTTCATACATCCGTAAACTACTAGGTGTATACTATTATGTTCCCAAGCAACACATCCAAAGGGTGGTCCATCTGGTTTATGAGAGGGCGGACTTCCCGAAGTATGGGTCGAGGAATTAGTTATAAGGGTTAGGATAATTCGAAGAAACTTTCAGGCGAGGTTTACCTTCACTCTTTCGAAGGACCTCAAATCAATTTTTTAGTTTGAGTTAGATATCATATCTGTTATCTAAGGTTTTATCAGGACTTGACCAATAAGGACCTTACTGACTAGATTGACCTTATATATCTTCCCGTATTTTCATTATTCTAACTTATTTTGGCCTGGCGGGACATTATTGGGATACTTTACCCACTCAGAGAGAGAACATTACTTGAACTTGAGCTCACTGAGGCCCTTACTTATTTCCTTTCCCTGGTAAAATGTAATGAAAGGGATAACCCCTTCTTCATCGATCCTTGCCCCAGGGAAAAGGAAATGGCTGAGATTCTTGAGTCATATCTATTACACATCTATGGACAGAACCAACCACATTGGAAACACTTCTTTTCCTGGCCTTCCTGCGAATGAATTTTCTTTATATCTATTTACTTACCTGATGTATATGTAATATGAATTACCTAAGTGCAACGAGGAAATAATAATCTAAAGCTTCAACATATTTCTACCTTTTTACGAAAGCACTTTGTAATTATGCTTTACAAAACCAAAATGAATAAAGCATAATTACATCTATAATGATCATGCAGTTCAACCTCTCCCTAATGGACACCATGGAAGAGAAGCAATGTGATTGATAGTCTTTCTTTTTACATGACTACTTGCTAGATAGACCTTAAGGAATTTATATATAGTCTGATTAGCACCATTCAGGTAGGACAAGACCTGTGCCGTCGATTAGGAATCCGCCCTTCAGGACCACCTCACTGGCTCTTTCATTGGGTTAGACCACTCTATATCTTGTTTAACTCAAAAAAAGTAGGGTCATTTTAGTTACGATCAGATTCTGGTCAAGGCTCGAAGCTTCTGACAAAGGTTTAGGACCCAAAATTCACGTCTTCACCTTTTCGAAGCCTTTAGGGGGAGATCGTGAGGACCCTGAATGTAAAGTATTATTAACCAACAAGTAGGAGGCAGGCAGGATTAACCCTTTTCAAAGTTTGCGTAATTGAAGGTCGGCGCTAGCTTAAAGGATTTACCCCCCATATAAAATGACTCTATGTCTTCCTAAGTATATGACCTTCAGATGATCCGATCCATCCTTTCTTCCATAGAGTATCTCATTTTTTCTATGAATTGTTTGTCCATCGAACTCCCTGTCCATAGAATGCATACAGAGCAGCATGAACTAGCAATTTCCATCTACTCACTTGCTCCACTTCGGACTATTCCAAGCATATTTTGAATGAACTACTCTTATAGCAAAGCGCTCCCCATGTTGTTCCCCGACCGCACCCAACCTGTCCTCGATACAGAGCGGAATTGAATGTTGGACAAAGAGTAACTAAAGTGGAGAAAGAGGATCTAGGAGTGCTCTGGTACCTACCTTCAGGAGACCAATAAAGGGTCATTCAAGATAGGCCAAGGTGGCAAAGGTAAGTAAGATATATGAATAAAGTGACTCCCTTAAAAGAAAACCAATACAAAACTTGACCAAACATTACCGGTCCGTTCTTACGTAGTGCTGAAAATGGGTACAATCAGAAATAGGTCCTCACGAGAGCGAGCTTATCTTTCAAATATATATGAAGAACAAAATAATATTGACGTATTATACTAGCCGGGGGTCCTTATTTCTCTGACTTACTTCAGGTCGAAGACAATGTATCCGCCCTGGAAACAAATGTACTTCATCACACGATTGTCTATCTTCGGTAAATGACACCACGTTTTGATGTTTTCGGTCAAAGAAATAATGTTGAGCCATACCAGAGTAAGAAGGGACGAGTCTATAGGGTAAGTGCTTCGTGGAAAAGGAACACTTATAGAAGTAGTTTGGTCACTAAAGCGAATGCTTGATGTACCCAAGATACACTTCTTCAAGCTTGGTAACTCTAGTTAGTAACTCCTTGATGTACCCAATCTAAAGTTCTTTGGTATCAAGGTCCAAGGGTTACTTTTTGAAGGATGTGATCCACCGGTATGGTACCTTGGATCAAGCTCATAAGGATTTATTGAGCTCTAAACATAATATAAACTAGGCTAACACCGGTTAGGTACTTTTTAAGCCATGATTAATAGTCGTATGTGTCAGAAATATTAATTACTTGCATATCCGTATCAGATCTCAGTCGACTCTGCCAGAGTCCATATTAGTTCATTCTATGTCAAACAGTCCAACAAGAGTGAAGAGTCCATGACTCTACAATGTAAACCAATCAAATTAAATTTCTGAAGCTAAGTTGTTAGGTAGATAGTTATTACAGTCTTTAATGGTAAGTCAATAGATTCACGGAGAAGAAATTTCAGTTTGCTTATAAATTGAAGAAGAAGATTGTAAATTAAGTTAGACATAGAGACACAACAAAGAGAATTATGAGAGAAATCTGAGCATACAGTGAAGAGGATTGTGTCGAAGCTCAAGATTTTGTGTTTTTGAAGATGTCGAGAGTCGAATCTTTGTAAAAGGTTAAACATCTTTGTAAATTTCAAGTTTTCATTTACATAAATATAGTTCTTTTTTATGTCCCGACAAGCTATATAAATCAAATAGTTTATGGTCGAATGCATGTTTACTTAGCCACAAATTATCCTCAGAGTTACTTGAGTAAATGTTGTTTACATTTACGGTTTGAGTGAAAGATCAAAGAATCCATAAATTTCTCACCCAACAAAAGTTCCAGGTTTTATGGCATAGTGGTCGAAACAATTCAGCCTAAATGTTTGGCTATATATTTTTATAATTCTGTCAAATTGTTGATTGTGTCAGTTTTTACTTCATATTAATCATGGGTGAATTTTTTTTGTAAATTCTTAAGTCCTTTAGACTAATAAATATACTTTGTAAATTTTGACTAAAACAAACCAGTCGAGCGAGTCAGTCGAAGTAAAACTGTCGAGTCAAACCGACAAGTTGTCAAAATAAACTTGTTGAAGTTTTGAAATCGACAAGTTATCAAAGTAAACTTGTCGAAGTAAAAACTATCAGTAAAACTGACAATTAACAACTTGTCGAGGTAAAAGATCCGGGTTGAAAAGTTCGAACATATTGGTAGACTTTTCTAGTTGGAGTTAGAAAAGTTTCACCCGACAAGTAAAAAAGAAAAAGAGGTCAGCGTGAAAATTTTATAACAGAGAAGTAACTCAAGTTTTCCTGCTCGGATTTTTCTAACTGCTATCAAATCAAGTTTTAGGAAATAAATCTTTTCTTAAAAGGGAAAAGTAATTTTCCAAGGAAAATTAAAAATAAAAAATGGCTTCCACTTCTGGTTCAAACATGTCGAGTTTCCAAACTCCAATTTTTACAGGAAATAATTATGAATATTGGTCTCTAACAATGAAGGCTTTGTTCAGAGGTCAAGATGATTGGGATATCGTCCAGCATGCTTATGTAGAACCAATAGATCAGACATCATTTAATAATCTCACACAAGTCGAGAAAGATTTCCTGAGGGAACAGAGGAAGAAAGATGGAAAAGATTTGTTCTACATAAATCAATCCATGCATGAAAGCATACTCCCAAGATTAGTAGCAAAAATTACCACTAAGTCGGAATGGGACACATTGGGAACTACATATCAAGGCTTGGACAAGGTAAAGATTTCCAAGTTGCAGATTCCTAGAAGAGGTTTTGAATCTCTGTCAATGAAAGATTCAAAGATGATAGACACATTCTACACAAGAGTTGTTGGTTTGATAAATCAACTTAAATCTCATGGAGAAACCATAACAGACCAAAGGGGAATAAAAATTTCCTCGAAGTCCTCCCCCAAGATTTGAATCCTTGGTTGTGACCTTGGAAGAACACACAGATATGTTGGTGTTTACCATTGATGAGTTGCAAGCTTCACTCATCAATCATGAACACATAATTACCAGAACAAACACATCATTGGAAGGTGCATTCACAACACAATCATCCATAATCTGTGGAAGAGACAGGGGGAGAAACAACTCCAGAGGTAGAGGAAGAAGTTCTTCTAGAGGAGGACGTGGGAGAAGTCCTACAAATGTCGCAGGTAGAGGATAGAATCAGAATCCAAGTTAGCCAAGTTGTCATAGGTTGGATAAATAAAAAATTAAATGTCATTATTGTAATAAATTTGGTCATTATGCATATGAATGCAGGAATAAACAATATGACCAAGCAAGGAAAATCCCAAATCAATCGACCAACACCAACACTTTGACAAGTGCAATTTTAATGGCATATGCATCTCCAATTGAATGCAATGTTGTCCAAGAAAGTCCACATGACATATGGTACTTAGATTCAGGCTGCAACAATCCTCTGACTAGTAATTTAATTGTTTTTCCTGTCTAAATAATTCAGTTCAAACTGATGTTACACTTGGAAATAATGTCCAAGTCACTATTTTGGGAAAACGTATTGTCAGTTTTATAACCAAACAGGGGGAGAGTAAGCATATTCCTGATGTTTATCATGTTGAAGGTATGAAACATAATTTTTTGAGCATTGGACAGCTGATACAAAAAGGGTATAGAGTCTACATAAAAGATGATCACCATGTGATTAAAGACATTTGTCCAAGAAACTAGCTGATAGCTAAAGTACCAATGACAAGAAATCGCTTGATTCCATTGAGGATAATTCTAGACATGAAAGGAAAGACAAATATAGGGGCTGCATTCAAGGAAGAATGTAAAGAAGCAATCGAGTAGTTCGACAAGAAAGAAAATGGCAGCACTGATTCTCAGGCTGCATTTCAGACAGAAGTTCAAGATTAATCCTGGTTGTGGCATTTCAGATTTGGAGGTATGAATTTTTGTGGGATGAAGCTACTACACACAAAGAATATGGTGAAATTTTTGCCATTGATCGACATACTAGAAAGAGTTTGTGAAGGATGCATTTTTGGCAAGCATCATAGAAAGACTTTTCCAGTCATAAAGTCATATAGAGCATGCACACCACTTGAAATTGTGCACTCTGATATTTGTGGTCCAATGCAAACATCATCCATTGGTGGCTGCAATTATTTTCTTACTTTCATTGATGAATACTCAAGAAAAACATGGGTATATTTTTTGAAACATAAATCTGATGCATTTAGTTATTTTCAGCAGTTCAAGGTAATCGTGGAGACCCTGAGTGGACACTGCATCAAAATCTCAAGGACCGACAGAGAAGGTGAATATGTTTCAAATGAATTTCTAAATTTAAGCAAGACCCATGGCATACAAAAGAAATTCACTGCATGGTATACACCTCAGTAGAATGGTGTTGCCGAAAGAAAGAACATAACCATTATGGAGATGGCATGCAACATTATGGCAGCGAAGCATTTGTCAAATTAATTTTGGTTTGAAGTAGTCGCAACTGCTGTATATATCATGACCTGGTGTCTAAAAAAGGGTGTGAAGAACAAAATTCCTGAAGAAGCATGGAGAGGTATGAATCACAATGTTACTCATTTAAAAAAAAAATTGTTGTGTTGCATATGCTCATGTTCTAGATGAGCTGAGAAAGAAGCTAGACAACAAGGGACATAAATGTATTTTTGTTGGCTATTTTGAAGACACAAAAGCATACAAGTTGTATGATCATGTCGCAAGGAAAGTGATCCTCATTCGAGATGTTCAATTTGTCGAGAATGAATCATGGGATGGAAATGTCAACATAAATGTTAAGATTGTGTCGAATGTTGACCATGATGACATGGTAGAGAAAGTGGTTCAAACACCACATGTATGTCAACTGGTCACAACACTGTCAACTGCCATGAAATCATGACATGATTTAGCAAAAGGAACATAGACACAAGTTTTAGCTCAATCTATGTTGACAAGTACACCAAGAGGACAACAGACTCCATCAATAATTTTCTTGAGGTCGACATCGACATAACCAATAAAGACAAGAATTCTGCATGAAATATATGAAGTCGGTACACCAAATTCATTCTCTCTCTTTGCATTATTTTCTCCTATATATCATCCACTAACATTTGACGAAGCTGTCGAAGAATAAGTATGGGCACAAGCCATGGATGAAGAAATAGAATTCATGGAGGAGAATCAAACATGGGAGCTAGTAGATGTACCAAAAAATAAACATGTAACCAACATCAAATGGGTCTACAAGACCAAGCAAGATGTTGATGGGAATGTGCATAAGCACAAAGAAATAATGGTAGCAAGAGGGTTCACACATCAACCTGACACAAACTTCAACGAAACTTTTGCACCTGTCACATGCGTGGATACAGTCAGAAAAATATTCTCCATTACTGTACAAAAAAAATGGCATGTTTATCAAATGTATGTTAAGTCGGCATTCTTGAATGGCTATCTAGAAGAGGAATTATATGTGGAACAACCACAAGGATATGAAGTTCCACGTCAAGAGCATAAATTGTACAGATTGAAAAAGGCACTCTATGGTTTGAATAAATCTCCTCGAGCTTGGTACAGTCGGATTGATTCCTTTATCAGCAAAAATGGATTTCACGGAAGTGAAAGTGAACTGAATTTGTACACAAAATTTGATGAGAAATGTAAGATATCAATTGTCTGCCTGTAGGTAGATGATTTAATATTTACTGGTGACATTGGCATAGAAGAATTTAAAGAATTCATGGAAAGTGAATTTGAAATGACTGATTTGGGGCTCATGAAGTTTTTTATGGGCATTGAAGTTCAACAATATGAAAGTGGTATATTTATATTACAATATAATATGCAAGTGAAGTTTTAAAAATATTTAATATGTCTAATTGCAAGAAAGGCCCAACACCAGTAATAACATGTTAAAAATTGAGCAAGGATGATGAAGGATCAACTATAGATGTTGCATTGTTTAAAAGGCTGGTTGGAAACCTTATGTATTTAACAACAACAAGACCAGACATCATGTATGGAGTAAGTCTAATCTCAAGATTCATGGATTCACCAAAAGACTCTCATTGGCAAGCAGGGAAAATAATTCTGAGGTATGTAAGTGGCACAAAAGACCTTCGCATTATGTATTCAACCTCAGAATATTTTAAACTCATTGGATACAATGAAAGTGACAATGAAGGAAACATAGCTGACAGGAAGAGCACATCTGGGTACACATTTGATTTTGGTATAGGTGTTGTTTCATGGGATTCAAAAAACCAACCCATAGTAACTCTATCTTCACCAGAAGCATAATATGTTGCAGCTACAAGTGTTGCATGTCAAGCTATCTCGATGGGGAGAGTGTTAAAATAATTGTCACAGAACCAACAAGAACCAACAAAAATTTTCCACGACAACAATTCAGCAATTGCATTATCCAAGAATCACATGTTCTGCAAGAAAACAAAGCACATCGAAAAAAGGTATCATTTCATAAGAGAATTGGTGAAAAACAAAGAAATTTGTTTAGAATTTTGCAGGTCTGAAGATCAACTTGCAGACATATTTACAAAACCTTTGGCAAGGGATACATTTCACTATCTACATATTTATCTTGGAATGACAAGTTCTGCACAGTGAACTCTATCATGCATAGAGCATTTTTAAGCTCTGAAACATTTTGTAAAATTTTGTTTTAAAAAATCCACATCTGCTCATATTTAAGGGGGAGTGTTGGAAATATTAATTACTCATAGATCCGTATCAGATCTCATCCGACTCTACCAAAGTCCGTATTAGTTCAGTCTCTATCAGACAGTCTGACAAGAGTGAAGAGTCAACGACTTTGCAATGTAAACCAGTCGAATTAATTTATGAAGCTAAGTTGTTAGGTAGATAGTTATTATAGTATTTAATGGTAAGTCAGTAGACTCACGGAGAAGCAATTTTAGTTTGCCTATAAATAGAAGAAGAAGATTGTAAATTAAGTTAGACACAAAGACACAGTAGAGATAATTTTGAGAGAAATGTGAGCAGAGAGTGAAGAGGATTGTGTCTAAGCTAAAGCTTCTGTGTGTTTGGAGATGCCAAGAGTTGAAAATCTGTAAAAGGTTAAACATCTCTATAAATTTCAAGTTTGCATTTACGGCAATATAGTTCTTTGTTATGTCCCGACAAGTTATATAAATCAAATATTTTATGGTCGAATCCATTTTTATTTAGCTGCACATTCTCTCCAGAGTTACTTGAGTATATGTTGTTTACATTTATGGTTTGAGTGAAATATCAAAGAATCCATAAATTTCCCACCCAGTAAAAGTTCTAGGTTTTACGGCAGAGTGGTCGACACAAGTCTTCCTAAATGTTTGGTTATATGTTTTTATAACTCTGTCAAATTGTTGATTGTGTCGGTTTTTACTTCATATTACTCGTGGGTGAAAACATTTGTAATTTCTTAAGTCCTTTAGACTAAGAAATATCCTTTGTAAATTTCAACTAAAAACAAACCAGTCGAGCAAGTGAGTCGAAGTAAAAATTTCGAGTTAAATTGACAAGTTGTGGAAGTAAACTTGTCAAAGTTGTGAAACCGAAAAGTTGTCAAAGTAAAACTTGTCAGTAAAACCGACAAGTAAGAACTTGTCGAGGTAAAATATTTGTGTCGAAAAGTCCGACCATATTGGTAGACTTCTCTAGTCGAAGTTAGACAAGTTTCACCCGACAAGTAAAAAAGAAAAATAGGTCGGCATGAAGATTTTAGATTTGAGCAGTAACTCAAGTTTTCCATCTCAGTTTTCGCTAATTGGTATCAGATAAAGGTTTAGGAAATTAATTTTCTAAGTAAAATTAAAAATTAAAAATTGCTTCCACTTCTGGTTCAAACATGTTGAGTTTGCAACTCCAATTTTTACACGAAATAATTATGAATATTGGTCTTTAACAATGAAGAATTTGTTTAGAGGTCAATATGTTTGGGATATTGTACATCATGGTTATGTAGAACCAACAGATAAGACAACATATAATAATCTCACACAAGTTGAGAAAGATGTCCTGAGGGAACAGATGAAGAAAGATAGAAAATATATGTTATACATACATCAAGCCATGCATGAAAGCATACTACCAAGAGTAGAAACAACAATTACCACTAAGCAAGCATGAGACACATTGGCAATTAGATACAAGGGCTTCGAAAAGGTAAATAATTCCAAGTTGCAGATTCCTAGAAGAGATTTTGAATCTATGTCAATGAAAGTTTCAGAGACGGTAGACACATTCTACACCAAAGTTGTTGGTTTTATAAATCAACTTAAATCTCAAGGAGAAACCATAACAGATAAAAGGGTGGTTGAAAAAGTTCTTAGAATTATTCCCCCAAGATTTGGATCCTTGGTTGTTACCTTGGAAGAACAAACAGACATGTCGGTGTTTACCATTGATGAGTTGCAAGCTTCACTCATAAATCATGAACACAAAATTAGCAGAACAAATACATTATTGGAAGCTATATTCGAAGCATAGTCATCCATCAGTTGTGGAAGAGGCAGGGGGCGAAACAACTTCAAAGGCATAGGAAGAAGTTATTCCATACGAGGATGTGGCAGAATTCCTGCAAATATCGCTGGAAGAGGAGAGAATCCAAATCCAAGTCAACCAAGTGGTCAGAGGTTTGATAGATTAAAAATTCAATGTCATTATTGTAAGAAATTTGGTCATTATGCTTATGAATGCAGGAAGAAACAATATGACCAAGCAAGGCAAAGCCCAAATCAGTTGACAAACACCAGCACTCCAACAAGTGCAATGTTAATGGCATATGCATCTCCAATTGAATGCAATGCTATGCAAGAAAGTCCACATGACATATGGTACTTACATCCAGGCTGCAACAATCATATGACTGGTAATTCAAATTTGTTTTCCAGTGTAGATAATTTAGTTCAAACTAATGTTACACTTGGAAATAATGTCCAAGTCACTATTTTGGGAAAAGGTACTGTCGATATTCTAACCAATCAGGGGGAGAGTAAGTATATTCCTAATGTTTATCATGTCAAAGGTTTGAAACATAATTTGTTGAGCATTGGACAACTGATACAAAAAGGGTACAGATTCTATATAGAAGATGATCACTGTGTGATTAAAGGCATTCATCCAAGAAATCAACTGATAGCAAAAGTGCCAATGACAAGTAATCGCTTCTTTCCATTGAGGATAATTACACACATGAAAGGAAAGACAAATACATGGGTTGCATTCAAGAAAGAAAGTAAAGAAGTAGTCAAGCACTTCAACAAGAAAGAAAATGGTAGCACCAATTTTCAGGTTGCATTTCAGACATAATTTCAAGATGAATCCTGGTTGTGGCATTTCATATTTGGACATCTAAATTTTGGTGGGTTGAAGCTACTGCACACAAAGAATATGGTGAAAGGATTTCCATTGATCGACAGACCAGAAAGAGTTTGTGAAGGATTCAATTTTGAAAGCAACACAGAGAGACTTTTCCAGTCGAAAAGTCATATAGAGCACGCACACCACTTGAAATTGTGTACTCTGATATTTGTGGTCCAATGCAGACATCATCCATTGGTGGTTTCAATTATTTTCTTTATTTTATTGATGACTACTCAAGAAAAACATGGGTATATTATATGAGACATAAATCTGATGCATTTAGTTATTTTTAGTAGTTCAAGGCACCCGTGGAGAACCAGTGTGGACATCGCATCAAAATCTTAAGGATCGACAGAGGAGGTGAGTATGTTTCGAATGAATTTCTAAATTTTTGCAAGACCCATGGCATACAAAAGAATTTCACTGCACCATATACACCTCAACAGAATGGTGTTGCCGAAAGAAAGAACATAACCATTGTGGATATGGCATGCAACATGATGGTAGTCAAGTATTTGTCAAATGAATTTTTGGTTGAAGCAGTCATAAATGCTGTAGATATCATGAACCGGTGTCTAACAAAGAGTGTAAATAATAAAGTTCCTCAAGAAGCATGGATAGGTATGAATCATAGTCTTACTCATTTAAAAAAATTTGGTTGTGTTGCATATGCTCATGTTCCAGATGAGTTGAGAAAGAAGCTAGACAACAAGGGACAAAACTGTATTTTTGTTGTCTATTCTGAAGACACAAAATCATGCAAGTTGTATGATCCTGTCATAAGGAAACTGATCATCAGTCAAGATGTTCAATTTGTCAAGAATTAATCATGGGATTTAACTATTGACATAAATGTAAATATTGTGTCGAATTTTGACCATGATGACATGGTAGAGGAAGTGGTTCAAACAACACATGTATGTCAACTGGTCGTAGCACCGTCAACTCCCATGAAACTATGACATGGTTTAGCACAAGGAACATTGACACAAGTTACAACTCAAGCTACATTGACAAGTACACCAAGACAACAACACACTCCATCAAGCATTTCGTCAAGATCGACATCGACATAACCAGTAAAGACAAGAAGTCTACGTAAAATATATGAAGCTGGTACACCAAATTCATTCTCTCTCTTTGCATTCTTTTCTCCTATATATGTTCCATAAACATTTGAACAAGTTGTCGAAGAATAAGTATGGGCACAAGCCATGGATGAAGGAATATAATGCATGGAGAAGAATCAAACATGGGAGCTGGTAGATGTACCAAAATATAAAGATGTAATCAACGTCAAATGGGTTTACATGACCAAAGAAGATGTTGATGGGAATATATATAAGCACAAAGCAAGAATGGTAGAAATAGGGTTCACACAGCAACCCAACATATATTTCAATAAAACATTTGCACCTGTCACATGCATGGATACAGTCAGAACAGTCTTGGCCATTGCTGTACAAAACAAATGGCCTATTTATCAAATGGGTGTTAAGTCAGAATTATTGAATGACTATCTAGAAGAGGAATTATATGTGGAACATCCACAAGGATATGAATTTCCTATTCAAGATCATAAAGTCTACATATTGAAAAAGGCACTCAATGGTTTGGAGCAAGCTCCTAGAGCTTGGTACAGTCGGATCGATTCGTATCTCACCGAAAATGGATTTCACAGAAGTTAAAGTGAACTGACTGAGTACACAAAAGTTGATGAGAAAGGTAATATGTTAATTTTATGCATGTATGTAGATGATTTAATATTTACTGGGGAATTTGGCATGGAATAATTTAAAGCAATCATGGAAAGTGAATTTGAAATGACTGATTTGGGGCTTATGAAGTTTTTTTCTAGGAATTGAATTCTAGCAGTCTAAAAGTGGTATATTTATATTAAAGTCTAAATATTCAAGTGAAGTTTTAAAAATATTTAATATGTATTATTGCAATATAGACCTAACACTAGTAATAACAGGTTCAAAATTGAGCAAGGATGATGAAGCATCAACTGTAGATCCTACGTTGTTTAAAAGGTTGGTTGGAATCCTTATGTATTTAAGAGTGACAAGACCAGACATCATGCATGGAGTAAATTTGATATCAAGCTTCATGGAGTCACCAAAATACTGTCATTGGCAAGTAGGTAAATTAATTCTGAGGTATGTAAGTGGCACAAAAGACCTTGGCATTATGTATTCAACCTCATAAAATTTTACAACTCATTGGATACAATGAAAGTGACAATGGAGGAAACATAGATGACAGAAAGAGCACATATGGGTACACATTTCATTTTGGTACAGGTGTTTTTTCATGGGCTTCAAAGAAACAACCCACAATAACTCCGTTTTCAGCAAAAGCAGACAATGTTGCAGCTACAAGCGCTTCATGTCAAAATGTCTGGATGTAGAGAGTGTTAAAAGACTTGGCACAGAACCAGCAAGAACCAAAAACAATTTTCAGCGACAACAATTCAGCCATTGCATTATCCAAGAATCATGTGTTCCACAAGAGAACAAATCACATTGACACAAGGTTTCATTTCATAAGAGAATTGGTGAACAACAAAGAAATTTGTTTAGAATTTTGCAGGTCTGAAGAACAGCTTGCAGAAATCTTTACAAAACCATTGGCAAGGGATACATTTCAGTATCTACATAGTTATCTTGGAATGATAAGTTTTTCACAGTGAACTTTGTCATGCAGAGAGCATGTTTAAGCTCTAAAACATTTTGTAATTTTTGTTTTAAAAAATCCCCATCTGCTCATAATTAAGGGGGAGTGTTGGAAATATTAATTACTCGTTGATATGTATCCGATCTGAGTTGACTCTACCAGAGTCCGTATCAGTTCGGTCTCTATTAGATAGTCTGACAAGAGTGAAGAGTCCATGACTCTACAGTGTAAACCAATCGAATTAAATTTCTGAAGCTAAGTTGTTAGGTAGATAGTTATTACAGTATTTAATGGTAATTCAGTAGATTCACGAAGAAGCAATTTCAGTTTTCCTATAAATAGAGGAATAATAGTTTAAATTAAGTTAGACACATAGACACATCAGAGATAATTCTAAGAGAACTCTGAGCAGAGAGTGAAGAGGATTGCGTTGAAGCTCAAGCTTCTGTGTGTTTTAAGATGTCGAGAACTGAATCTCTGTAAAAGGTTAAACATCTCTATAAATTTCAAGCTTGCATTTATGACAATATAGTTCTTTGTTATGTCCCGACATGTTATATAAATCAAATAGTTTATGGTCGAATGCATCTTTATTTAGCCACACATTCTCTCCAAAGTTACTTGTGTAAATGTTGTTTAGATTTACGGTTTGAGTGAAGATCAAAGAATCCATAAATTTCTCACCTAGTAAAAGTTACAGGTTTTACGATAGAGTGGTTGACACAAGTCTTCCTAAATATTTGGTTATATTTTTTTTATAATTCTATCAAATTGTTCATTTTTTCGGTTTTTACTTCATATTACTCATGGGTGAAAAATTTTTTTAGTGTCTTAAGTCCTTTAGACTAAGAAATATACTTTGTAAATTTTGACTAAAAACAAACCAGTTGAGCAAGTGAGTCAAAGTAAAACTATCGAGTTAAACCGACAAGTTGTCAAAGTAGTGAAACCGACAAGTTGTTGAAGTGAACTTGTCAAAGTAAAACCTGTTGGTAAAACAGACAAGTAAGAACTTGTCGAGGTAAAAGAGCCGAGTCAAAAATTCTGACCATATTGGTAGACTTGTCTATTTGGAGTTAGACAAGTTTTACCTGACAAGTGAAAAAGAAAAAGAGGTCGGTGTGAAAATTTTATAATTGAGCAGTAACTCATGTTTTTCGACTCAGTTTTTGCTAACTGGTATCAGAACAAGGTTTAGGAAATAAATATTTTCTTAAAAGGAAAAGTAATTTTGTAAGGAAAATAAAAAATGGCTCCCACTTCTGGTTCAAACATGTCGAGTTTGGAAACTCAAATTTTTACACGAAAGAATTATGAATATTGGTCTCTAACAATGAAGGCTTTGTTTAGAGGTCAAGATGTTTGGGATATTGTCCAGCATGGTTATGTAGAACCAGAAAATAAGACAACATATAATAATCTCACACAAGTCGAGAAAGATATCTGGAGGGACCAGAGGAAGAAAGATGGAAAAGCTCTATTCTAGATACATCGAGCCATGCATGAAAGCATACTCCCAAGAATAGCAGCAACAATTACCGCTAAGAAGTAATGTGACACATTGGGAACTGCATATCAAGTCTTGGACAAGGTAAATAATTCCAAGTTGCATATTCTTAGAAGATATTTTGAATATTTGTCAATGAAAGATCCAGATACGGTAGACACCTTCTACACCAGAGTTTTTGGTTTGATAAATCAACTTAAATATCACAGAGAAACCATAACATACCAAAGGGTGGTTAAAAACTTTATTAGAAGTATTCCCCAAAGATTTGAATCCTTGGTTGTGACCTTGGAAGAACACAAATACATGTCGGTGTTTACCATTGATGAGTTGCAAGCTTCACTCATCAATCATGAACACATAATTAAGAGAACAAACACATCATTGGAAGGTGCATTCGCAGCATAGTCATCGATAATCCGTGGAAGAGGCAGGGGAGAAACAACTCCATAGGAAGAGGAAGAAGTTATTCCAGAGGAGGACGTGGGAGAAGTCCTGCAATGTCGCTGGTAGAGGAGAGAATTAGAATCCAAGTCAGCCAAGTGGCCAGAGGTTTGATAAATAAAAAATTCAATGTCATTATTGTAAGAAATTTGGTCATTATGTATATGAATGAAGGAAGAAACAATATGACCAAGAAGGACAAATCCCAAATCAGTTGACTAACAACAACATTCTGACAATTGCAATGTAAATGGCATATGCATCTCCAATTGAATGCAATGATGTCCAAGAAAGTCCACATGACATATGGTACTTAGTTTTATGCTGCAGCAATCATATGACTCGTAATTTAAATTTGTTTTCTAGTATAGATAATTCAGTTCAAACTAATGTTACACTTGAAATAATGTCCAAGTCACTATTTTGGGAAAATGAACTGTTGGTATTCTAACCAAACAGGGGGAGAGTAAGTATATTCTTGATGTTTATAATGTCTAAGGTATGAAACATAATTTGTTGAGTATTGGAAAACTGATACAAAAAGGGTACATAGTCTATATAGAAGATGATCACTGTGTGATTAAAGACATTCGTCCAAGCAACCAGTTGATTGCAAAAGTGTCAATGACAAGAAATAACTTCTTTCCATTGCGTATAATTCAAGACATGAAAGGAAATACAAACATAGCGGTTGCATTGAAGGCAGAAAGTAAAGAAGTAGTTGAGCACTTTGATAAGAAAGAAAATGTCGGCATTAATTTTTAGGCTGCTTTTCAGATAGAAATTCAGGATGAATCCTGGTTGTGGCATTTTAGATTTGGACATCTAAATTTTGG
Organism: Pseudotsuga menziesii; assembly: GCA_001517045.1. Taxonomy (NCBI): domain Eukaryota; kingdom Viridiplantae; phylum Streptophyta; class Pinopsida; order Pinales; family Pinaceae; genus Pseudotsuga; species Pseudotsuga menziesii. Next base: position 92,833 of record LPNX010266181.1, on the reverse strand, counting down.
TGGGATGAAGCTATTGCAAACAAAGAATATGGTGAAAGAATTTACATTGATCGATAGACCAGAAAGATTTTTTGAAGGATGCATTTTTGGCAAGCAACATAGAGAAACGTTTCTAATCGAAAAGTCATATAGAGCACGCACACCACTTGAAGTTGTACACTCTAATATTTGTGGTCCATTGCAGACATCATCCATTAGTGGCTACAATTATTTTCTTACTTTTATTGATGACTACTTAAGAAAAACATTGGTATATTTTCTGAAACATAGATTTGATGCATTTAGTTATTTTCAGTAGTTCAAGGCACTCGTGGAGAACTAAAGTGGAAACCGCATCAAAATATTAAGGACCGACAGAGGAGGTGAATATGTTTCGAATGAATTTCTAAAATTTTGCAAGACCCATGGTATACAAAAGGAATTCACTGCATGGTATACACCTCAGCAAAATGGTGTTTCCAAAAGAAATAATGGAACCATTATGGAGATGGCGCATAACATGATGGCAGCCAAGCATTTGTCAAATTAATTTTGGGCTGAAGCAGTCGCAACTGCTGTATATATCATGAACTAGTGTCCAAGAAAGAGTGTGAAGAACAAAGTTCCTCAAGAAGCATGGACAGGTATGAATCACAGTGTTACTCATTTAAATAATTTTAGTTGTGTTGCACATGCTCATGTTCCATATGAGCTGAGAAAGAAGCTAGAAAACATGGGACAAAAATGTATTTTTGTTGGCTATTTCGAAGACACAAAAGCATACAAGTTGTATGACCGTGTCGCAAGGAAAGTGATCATCACTCAAGATGTTGAATTTTTTGACAATGAATCATGGGATGGAACTATCGACATAAATGTCAAGATTGTGTCAAATGTCGACCATGATGACATGGCAGATGAAGTGGTTCAAACTCCACATGTATGTCAACCGGTTGCAGAAAAGTCGACTCCCATGACACCATGACATGGTTTAGCACAAGGAACATCGACACAAGTGTTAGCTCATGCTACATCGACAAGTACACCAAGAGGACAACAGAATCCATCAAGCATTTTGTTGAGGTCGACATCGACAAAACCAATAGTCTGCATGAAATATATGAAGCTGGTACACCAAATTCATTCTCTCTCTTTGCATTATTTTCTCCTATATATGATCCACTAACATTTGATGAAGCTGTCGAAGAAGAAGTATGGGAACAAGCCATGGATGAAGAAATAGAATGCATTGAGAAGAACCAAACATGGGAGTTGGTAGATGTAATAAAAGATAAATATGTAATCAATGTCAAATGGGATTACAAGACAAAGTAATATGCTATTGGGAATCCGCAGAAGCACAAGCAAGAATGGTAGCAATAGGGTCCACACTGCAACTCGACATAGATTTCAATGAAACATTTGCACTTGTCGCATGCATGGATACATTCAGAACAGTCATGGTGATTCCTGCATAAAACAAATTGTTATGTTTATCAAATGGATGTTAAGTTGGCATTATTGAATGGATATCTAGAAGAGGAAGTATATGTGGAACAAACACAAGGATATGAATTTGTTGGTCAAAAGCATAAAGTGTACATATTGAAAAAGTCACTCTATGGTTTGAAGTAAGATCCTAGAGCTCGGTACAATGGGATTGATTCCTATCTCACTGAAAATGGATTTCACAGAAGTGAAAGTGAACTCACTGTGTACAAAAACATTTATGAGAAAGGCAATATCTTAATTGTCTCCTTGTATGCAGAGGATTTTATATTTACTCATGATTTTGGCATAGAATAATTTAATGCAGTCATAGAAAGTGAATTTGAAATCACTGATTTGGGGCTTATAAAGTTTTTTTTGGCATTGAAGTTCAGCAGTATGAAATTAGTATATTTATATTACAGCTTAAATATGCAAGTGAAGTTTTAAACATATTTAATATTTCTAATTGCAAGACAACCCCAACACCAGTAAAAATAGGTTTGAAATTGAGCAAGGATGATGAAGGATCAATTGTAGATCCTACGCTATCTAAAAGGCTAGTTGGTAGCCTAATGTATTTAACAACAACATGACTAGACATCATGTATGGAGTAAGTATGATCTCAAGATTCATGGAGTCACCAGAAGACTCTCATTGGAAAGAAGGTAAAATAATTCTTAGGTATGTAAGTGGCACAAAATACCTTGGCATTATGTATTCAACCTCAGAAAATTTTAAAATCACTAGATACACTGACAGTGAAAATGGAGGCAACATAGATGATAGGAAGACCACATATGGGTACACATTTCATTTTGGTATAGGTGTTGTTTCATGGGATTCAAAGAAACAACCCACAGTAACTATGTCTTCAGCAGAAGCATAGTATGTTGCAGCTATAAGCACTGCATGTCAAACTGTCTAGATGTGGAGAGTGTTAAAAGACTTTTCACAAATCCAGCAAGAACCAACAACAATTTTCTGTGACAACAGTTCATCCATTTCATTATCCAAGAATCATGCGTTCCACAAGAGAACAAAGCAGATCAACACAAGGTTTTATTTCATAAGAGAACAAAGCAAGAACCAAACTTTCTAGATGTGGAGAGTGTTAAAAGACTTTTCACAAATCCAGCAAGAACCAACAACAATTTTCTGTGACAACAATTCAGCCATTTCATTATCCAAGAATCATGCGTTCCACAAGAGAACAAAGCAGATCAACACAAGGTTTTATTTCATTGACAATGGTGAAAAACAAAGAAATTTGTTTAGAATTTTGCAGTTTTGAAGATCAACTTGCATACATCTTTACAAAACCATTGTCAATGGATACATTTCATTATCTACGTAGATATATTGGAATGACAAGTTTTGCATAGTGAACTCTGTCATGCATAGAGCATGTTTAATATTTTAAACATTTTGTAAATTTTTGTTTTAAAAAATCCCCATCTGATCATAATTAAGGGGGACTGTTGGAAATATTAATTACTCACTGATCCATATAAGATCTCAGCCGACTCTTCCAGAGTCCGTATTAGTTTATCCTCTGTCAGACAATATGACAAGAGTGAAGAATCCACGACTCTGCAATGTAAACCAATCAAATTAAATTTTTGAAGCTAATTTGTTAGGTAGATAGTTATTGCAGTCCTTAATGGTAAGTCAGTAGATTAATGGAGAAGCAATTTCAATTTTCCTATAAATAGAGGAAGAAGATTGTAAATTAAGTTAGACATAGAGACATAGTAGAGAGAATTCTAAGAGAACTCTGAGCAAAGCGTGAAGAGGATTGTGTCGAAGCTCAAGCTTATGTGTGTTTGAATATGTCAAGAGTCGAAGATCTATAAAAGGTTAAACATATCTGTAAATTTCAAATTTGCATTTACGACAATATAGTTCTTTGTTATGTCCTGAAATGTTATATAAATCAAATAGTTTATGATCGAATGCATGTTTATTTAGCCGCACATTCTCTCCAGAGTTACTCGAGTAAATGTTGTTTACATTTATGGTTTGAGTGAAAGATCGAAGAATCCATAAATTTCTCACCCAGTAAAAGCTCCAGGTTTTGTGGCAGAGTGGTTGACGTAAGTCTTCCTAAATGTTTGGTTATATATTTTTATAATTTTGTGAAATTGTTGATTGTGTTAGTTTTTACTTCATATTACTCATGGGTGAAAAACAATTGTAATTTCTTAAGTCCCTTGGACTAAGAAATATCGTTTTTAAATTTTGCCTTAAACAAACCAGTCGAGCAAGTGAGTTGAACTAAAACTGTCGAGTTAAACCGACAAGTTGTTGAAGTAAACTTGTCGAAGTTGTGAAACTGAAAAGTTGTCGAAGTAAACTTGTCGAAGTAAAACCTATCAGTAAAACCGACAAGTAAGAACTTGACGACGTAAAAGATTCGGGTCGAAAAGTAGCCATGTTGAAGGAGAGGAACTTTTGAAATGGATTCCTCTAAGAAAACTTAGGGAGAAGTACCTTTATATGCTAGACACTACATCTATCTATCTTCTCCAGTACGTCTAGTTGGTTACAACAGTCCATTTCCTGGAGACCACACAACTTCTTTTAAAGGCCCAATATAACCAACAACACCTTTGTTTGGTGTATGAATCATAACATTTTCCCAAGGGTCTCATCGAATTGGAATATCTTAAATATAGTATGACTAATAGAAAAACAAAAGAACCAGAATATCAATCAATAAGGTCAGTCACAAGGGAGGGATAAAGACTGGGGAATTGGGTCGGTGGGAAAGGAGTAGATTTGATAGCTTCTTGAAGGCTGAGGAATATGGAAGGAAGGTTGACACAGTGGAAAAGGAGGACTTCCAGAAAGAATTGATCTATGGTCGACTGGGTTTGGGGATAAGAAGGAAATGTCAATTGATAAAGAAATTGTAGGGAAGTGAAGTTTTGCATATTGATTTACCAAAATAAGTTCTTCTAATTAAAGGTTGGGGTAATCTCCTCCCTCCCACCTCGAAAAAGAAGAGAACCTCCTCCAAATAAATTTGTCATTAGTTTGGTTAGTTCTGTCTCAAATGAGAACTACTTTAATCACCGAGGATTGAAGAGGTAGATCCAACATCCAATGAGGAAGCAGTAGGAGAAGCCCATATGGTAGGACTAAAAAATCTTCGATGGAACCTCAAGGATAAGTGATAAGGAGGAGTAGGAGGTTATGAAGCACGGTCCAAATTGAATTATATGCTTAGGTAGGGCCAATCATCAAATTTGGTAGGGTGAGAAAGAGGTTTTGAAGAAGGATTAGTGTGTCTAGTTCCATCACTAAATATTTTATTAGCTAGGGGGTTCCATCTCTTCCACTTCTTTGGTTGAATATCCCTTCCTCTTAACTGAGGATTTAAAGGCAGTTATCTTATTTGGTATGGTTGATCGGCCGCCACTGCTATCTATACCTCTACCTGTCACTCTCCTCATTTAATGGTTCTTCATGGAATGGATGCACTTGTGATTTCTATGCCCTTATCCCCTTCTAATGACATGGACCAGTTCTCTGGAGAAACAAAATGAATGAAAGCAAATAGAGATATAAAAAGTGGATAAAGGGATGTGTTTCTTATGGAAATTGTCGACCCTTCACCTTTATTAAAACAATTTCTAGGGCTAGGTTTCATTTCACCTCCTATAAAGAAAGAGAAATATATTTATGTATTTGTTAGCCTTTAAGAATTATATTCGCTAGCTTTTCCTTTCGGCATTCCATTGGTTCCTTCATTTAGTCCCAAACCTTAGGGTTGTAGAGTTCTAAGAAGAGGAAATCAACATAATAATGGAAGTGATAAAGGGTATATTATGACATATAGTTTAGCCTAATCGTTGTCTTTTTGTCTTTGTCCCGTTGGCTTACCTTTGAGTTCGGTGTCTTGAAGGAACATATTAATTTATTGATTCATTGGTCAGGCATGTGAGGTGAGTGATACCACCAAATTAATAGGAATTCTAGGGCATGGGAACTTAACTATAGCTATGTTCTTGCGATTGGATTTATGATTATCTAGTTACCTTGGAATCAAAGTTGTCCCCTCCTTCCCCTATACCTTTTCACTCTCTAAACCATTTGGAAACTAACCAATCAGAATCAGGATACACTAACTCTCCCTTTCCTCTCATGTCCAACTAGCCCAACTATCCCTTCCACTCTTCTTTCCTCTGATCCCAAAATTGGTACTAAGACTCCTATATAGAACTAACGCTTAACTCTCTCCTAAAAAATGTTATGCACTTCCCTTCCTCCACTTGTTCAAAGATGGAGAATTTGTTCAGAGGTGGAGAATGGAATGTGCTTTGGATGAAAACTTTGTTGCTTTTAAGATGTATGAAGAAGTTAAAACAAAAGGTATGCTTATAGCCCTCTCCTAGTGGGGTAGTTATTGATGGTATAAAATTCAAATCTATGCTTAGTACTGCTCCAGTCGCTAAGTAATAGGTAAGTGATACAGGTAATAGGTAACGTAATAGGTAAGTGGATCTAGGCCTACTAACTAACCCAATAATCTCGACCAGTCATTTGACCTAGATAGCAGTTGAACCCACCCACCCGATGGGAAGGTAGGACCGACCTTCCTTCCTTATTTCTTTGTTTTCTTGATCCTGTGCCATTTTCTTTTCCTTGAAAATGTGTCATGGTGTGACCCATGCATTCATAGCTATGTCCGACCATACAGTGGATATGCCTTCACGAACTACTTTACTGAAATTGGTAAGAACCATGCATGTTGTATTAATAACTATGCCATGTATTGATTGCTAATAAATAAGGAATAGATCGCTATATTAGATATATACTCTATTATATATGAGTATATGCAACTCAATTCAGGATATATATACTATCTAATATTAGGATATATTATCTAATATTAGGAGGAGGAGGGGGAACCAACTAGCTAACTAACTAATCCTGGATAACTGGGGTACCCAATTCAAGAGTTCCCAAATTAAAGTTTCTCTTTGTAAAGTATATAACCTAGTTTTCCCAACACCTACTCCCAAAGAACTATAAGTACCATTGTAATATACTTTTTATAGACCAACGGAAGCAATAGTAACCAAAGAAGGTATGGCCTTTTAAGCTCCAACATAGGAAAGTTACAATGACATCATCCAAGACAACTTTAACAAGCACAAGAGAGGTTCCTGGTGTAAAATGAATAAATATCATTGAAAAAGAGACATCCCTTATCTTGGTATTCCAAAATATGTAGAGTTTAGTCAAATTTATGGTGATTGGCATGAATAAAAGGAAGTAGATCTAGGAAAGATGGTCCATATGTTGGAAGAAGGAATCGGGAAAGTCACTCCCATGTTAGAAGTGAAGGATGTTGGGAAAGGGAGTGGGGAAATACCAAAAAACGTAATTGTCCCCACACCTCCCAAGGAAACAATACCCTAAATGAAGGCCCTTCCCATCATGCAATTAATGGGTTTATCACAGGAAAAGGGGTTGGACAAAGGAAATTGGGGAATTACTTAGCCCATTCAAGTTGAAAAGAGACCCATAATATTAGGGATAGGGATTGATGTCTGATGCACCCATGGATAAAGAAAAGTGCCTTCAAGAAACATTAAAATCTCCAGTGATTCTAAAAAAATAATGGGAGCCTATCACTGAGCCCAACACATCTACAACATCTGCCGTAGAATACCAACCTATAGTGTTTGTGCCAAAAATTGTTTCCAAGGCTAAAGAAACAAGCCAACACACACTCAAACAAAATTTAATAAAATGAAATAGGTTTAGGGTTTCTGATGTATTTTCTTGGTTGTAAACTTTGGGAACCAGCAGGGAATACACTCATGAGAAAAATAATAACTAAATCATAAGAAAAAGAAGATAAAGATGCATAATATATTAAACAAGATCCAACAGAACACAATGTTGAGGTTCACTCATAAAAGACAAGCATCACCAGCATATAAACATAAACCAGTAATGAATATATCATTTAAGCAACTAAACAAGCTGAAAAATGAATCCAACACAGAAACTAAAGGGTTAAAAGTGTCATATATCTCATAATTTTATCATCAAATGCATACAAGAGTTTTGATACTTAACTCATGAATAAGTCTAAAGACCTCCTGAAGCTCTCCCAAAATCGAACCACTCTTCAGTCCCTTTGTCCCTCTTTTATAATTACAAATAAGTAGTTCTATCTCCCCTTCATTAGGTCGAAATTGAAACTACCCAGCAGTTACATTAACTAACTAACTCAACTAATTGACTAAAAATAGCAAATCGGATTCCTGGCAAATATGGCGAATTTCTGGAAAATAGGTGTCAAATAAGCTTCCATATTTCTCAATTGGTGACACCTGTGTAAAACCTGAGAGAGGTTTTTGTAAAAAGGTCCTTGATGGAAAAAAAACCTCTCTTGGTTTTTAAAAATTCATCTTCAATAAATCCTATTCTGCCCTGCAAAATGAACACTAAAACAGGAAAATATTAAATATTTAAAATCCCTGAAAAATAGGCTGCAAAGCTTAAAATTAATCTTTCAAACCTTCCTAGATGTTTCCAAACTGAGAGAGGTTTTTGTACATGGCTATCCCATGAACAAAAACCTCTTTTTGTTTTAAACAATTCCTCTCCATTAGCTCATGTTCGGCATTTTACTTCAATAACTCAAAACAGGAAAAATAGAACAGAATTCTCAGTGATTTGTGCATTTCACTGTAAACTGGATGCTGCTTTACTCTTAAATATCTCCACAAGTGTTTACCAACAGAACAAATAACTTCCAACATGCTCTGCAAAATATAATTCATGTGTTTCCAAGCCTGCATGATTATGAATATTCAATTTGAGGTTATTGTTCATTTGAGCTGGCCACAGATTTCCTCCAGGGAAAAAATGAGTTTGCAGAGCTGTGAAAATTCTGCCATCTAATATGCCCAGTACATCTTGCAATGTATCTTCATAAACACTTGCACACCAGCAGTGCTACTGTTGATGTATATGTAACTTCGGAATGTATTCTTCTATATATTTCATATATTGTAACCCGATGTTTATTCCAGGATGTTTCTATTATGTATTTGAGTCATGTGATCATGCCCCGATGTTCCGATCGGGAGGATTAA
>LPNX010266181.1:0-79786 GCA_001517045.1 Pseudotsuga menziesii | reverse complement strand
GACGAAGAAGACTTGATGACAGAGATGAATTGAAGACGAACATGATCCAGTGATACAGAGAAGAAGACCAGTGCTGAAAATTGTGTCGAAAGAATACCTTCCTGGTTAAGAGGGAGTGTTGATGTATATGTAACTTCGGAATGTATTCTTCTATATATTTCATATATTGTAACCCGATGTTTATTCTAGGATGTTTCTATTATGTATTTGAGTCATGTGGTCATGCCCCGATGTTTCGATCGGGAGGATTAATAATGTAAACAAGTCATATCAAGTCATTAGGTAAGTCCCCACAGTTTAGGGGCACTTGAGTTATTATACACTAATTAAGGTGTAGGCTCGAGTAGTAATTATTAGGTTGAGTGCACTTCAATTCAACGGAAGAATATAAATAGAGAGTGAGAGTCTCTCTATTTATCACTTGAATTACATCACTTTCTCTCTCTCAAGTGTGGTGCACCTTTGGAGAAGGAAATTATTTGGCTTGACAGAAGACAGAAGGCTGTTGTTGTGTTGGGAGGTCATCTTACTGTTTTGGGATCACATCTTGTGGTGATACTATCTTAGAGGAAGTTGAGGGGTTTTATCCATTTATGGTTTCCCCTCCTAAAAGCTTTGTGTCTCTTTTATCTTGTGGTGTGCTTATGTTATTGCTGTGCTTGTTATTCTCTCAGTGAAAAGATCCTAACATAATGCTAGCTTAAATGTTAAAAAACTAACAGCTACACCCCAAAATTTCATGCACTTTCAACTCCATTTATAGATCATCTTTGGATGATAGAGGGATTCATGATTTTAGCACAGTAGCCTTATCATCTGTAGAACTTGTTGAGAAGTATTATAATGACAGCAAACACCATGCTGCTAGTGCTATCATGCTCTCCATAGACTTTCCAGATTGCAAATGAGCATTTGGGCCTGTAAAACAATCTGAAATGTAATCTCCATGCATCAAGAGAAGCAAATTACACCCTACAACCTATTGCTATTTAGGCCTCAATTATCAAAGACTCAAAACACCTTATTCTTCTTGCAGCTTCTTTTTGTTTCCTAATGCAGGATGGGTTTTATCACAGACATAAGATATTTTAGGTCATTTAGAGTACTCCAGATTCTTCACTACAACTGATGATGAAGCTTTAGATATCATTCAATTTCTTTATTCAAAAATATTACCATCTCCAGCATATATACTAAACCCTGTGTATTAATACCAAAATTAATCCCTCAAATCCTACTAGTATCAATGATAAACAATCTCTGCACAGTAAGATTTTTTTGGCATAAATTATCTCAGCTACTAGCTTCTCAGATTAACTGAAGACTGCTTGTCTCTTGGATGAGAAGAAAAACAGAACAATCTCCAATCTATTCTCTTTATGCTTCCTGTAGTCTTAGCATAAAAAATGGAACTAGGTCTTCATGTTATCTCAGTTATTCAACTCCTTCATCTCACTGTGTATAAGTAGCAGACTCTTTTGTGAAGTTTAAGCACCATAAAATGCACAGTTTTTTACCCCTTCCTCTTTCAGACTTCGACAAAAGAATGGTTCAATATAAATCTATTTTTCAATCTTCCACTTAGCAGAGCATCTCAGAATGTCTTAAACGGATATCTCTTCAACAAGAATCCCTTTTAGAGACATAATTTTATGCTTCCCTTAACTAATTTTGACAGAAACGACTTCAAAGAGAAAACCCCAAACTAGGCAGACATTAACTAGTTATCGCAGAATACCCTTTTTATCCGCTGCTATAGCTGCTTAAAACTGTTTCCTGAGTTGTCAAATTGTCCACCTTAACTGTACAAGTGTCCTTCAACGTTCAATTTGACTGCATGTGGAGGAATCAAGAAGCTCTAATTTCCTGTGAATCCATAAAAACCTCATCTCTGTTTTACAATGGCAATGTCCGGTTTTTTAGCAGCTATTGTTGCTCCATTAAGTCTTCCATCTTCGAATGTGCATGCAAGTAACAACTCACCTCATATTAAGCCAAATCTACGTTGCTACCTGTCATGATGGACTGCGCTCAGTTAATGATGACCACGATCCCTTCTATGACCTGAAACCACCTGTTATCATGATGTTCACTGAATCCATACGTAGCAAACACCTTCAAATCACGCGATCAGTCACTCCATATTCGAAATCATGCAAAAATTTGACCAAAAAGTTGGAGTAAATGGAGTCACGATATTCTTGTAGTGCTCCTTTGTTAATTTCGGGAACTTGCGCTACAAGAATAACTTTTAACTCTATTTTGGCGCTGTTTTACAACTTTTTCTCATTTTGAATGCAGGTTAAGTAATGAACTATGATTTTGGAATGTATTTGAATGATGACTATACTCATATATGATTTTTGATTCCATTACTAGACATGATGACCTTTTAAAATCCTTCAATAATCTATGGGATCAAAAAATAAAACAAAAAGTCTAAAGGCAAAAGCTCAAAATTTCACTTGAAAACTAAAAATCTCTTAAAGGAAGCAAAAAACCAAACTAAAGCAAATGAGTAACTTGGAATAAAATGCAAATCAAACAAAAATTGAAGAAACAAATTACTGACTTAACATCTGGCTCCAACTGCGGGATGAAGTCCTCCCTGCGAGGCTTCAAGAACCTGTAGACCAGTGCCTTCTGTCTGCTACCTTATCTACCTGTTTGCAAAACTTCCATTGGGCTATGGAGTCTTTATTCAATCCTTCACATAATGATATATACAATGAAAAGTCAAATCTCGTTCTCTGAGGAACCTTCCATCTACTGAATCAAATTGAAATCCCATTTCCAATGTAACCAAGAAGAAATTTGATCAACCCACCAAAACTTGTTTCCAACTCCAAATATATATACAATCAGAAATATTGGAAAACATAAAGAGTAATGATCTAACAACTTATACTCACTTTAATCAAATAGTGTCTCTGAAATAACAGATTTATAACCTGGTATTGACTCTAAATAATCTGCTATTGGATCATAAAAATTTCCATAAGTTACCTCTTCCTGCTCTATGAAAAAGACAGGCTGTCCATAAGAATACTTTGTTCCATGAATATCAATTAGGCATTGGCGATAAAATACATCAGGATCAGCCTGAATTTGCTCCATATTTTTTTGGATAGTATCATTAATAATATCAATAAGTTGAACCTCCTTTTCCCCACTGTCTTCAAATGAATGACTATCATGCATTGGCTTTTGCTGTTAAAGGATAATAGACTACATGCATTCTTGAATCTGCTGATCAGATTGTGACATATCACACACCTCACAGATTTCTGGGTCTTTCTTTTCAATTTCATCATCATATTTATTAAAAATTAGACCATCTTCATAGTGATTTTGAACATCAGATTTATGATAACCATGAATAAAAGTAACTTTTGAAAAAATGTGAACAGCATGGCCTTCATCGATTTTAGTATCAAAACCAAAAGGATTAGAAACTAATTCATCGCAGAATTCTTGTCTTGGAACCCTAATCTCTTCATGATAGCAAGGAGTATTCTGAGAAATTTCGAATGATGATGCTAAAGGTTCATCTTTTCCTTCAATACAAAACTGATCTTTAACACAACACTGATTTTCAAAAGTTTGTTGAACTATAGATTGATCTTCAAAAGGATTAACATTCAAACGGTTATTAAGGCTGCTGAAATCATTATGAGAGTGTTCCAAACTATCTCTACTGATCTCATCACTTGAATAATCCTCAAACTGACCTAAAATAACAAATTGATTATCATAATGATCATGGCATTCTTCCTTGACAGCAGTATCTGAAAATGTTACATTTTCATCTTCAACAAATTCTAAAACTTCAACTTCTTCATGACCTGTTTTGAACCCTTGATTGCACTCATCATCATGATTTTTTAAATCAGAAATTGTGTTATAAACATCAGCATGCTCACAACAATCTTTTAAAAAGAGTTCAGCTGAGAACAGATACTTACAATGTCTCCGAAAGCATGTGTGGAATTCTTTCAGTGAGGAAATGCTAGCAGCGGGAAGAGAAAAATATCAATCTCGTGCATCTTGGTCAAGTGAATACATGAACATCTTCATGAGCACATCTTCATGCTGGATATTTAACTGGACCATACATTGATGAAATTTGATGAGGTGATCTGATGGATTATCCTCTTTGCTTTCTCTAAACTATGGAAGACAATCTCCCCAAACATCCATAGTAGGTACTGGATTTGGAAAACCTGGAATATCAGAAAAATTGAAAGGTGCAAACCTTTGAGCGAGAATAGCTTCCATGGACATCGGCCTCTGCATCTTGAAATAGTGGAGTCGCCAATAAATTTTTCAAGACAGATTTAGTTTCTTCTCCTCAAAAAGAGAAAGGGGTGGCAGTAGTTCAAATTAATTAGGGCTGCATAAAGCTGGGGATAACTAAAACTTTCTAATTCTTCCAACTCCTCTAGTAGCCATTGTGTCAAACTTTGGTGAAAAATAGCCTTCAAAAAGTGTTGGTTTAAGTCCACCTCTTAAAACCAGTAAAATAGATAAGTATCCCAGCGAAGATGTGTCTTCAACTTCGTTCCCTGGCAACGGCGCCAAAGATGTTTGTGCTAGAAATTGTTTCCAAGGATAAAGAAACAAGCCAACACACACTCAAACAAAACTTAATAAAATGAAATAGGTTTAGGGTTTCTGATGTATTTTCTTGGTTGTAAACTTTGGGAACCAGTAGGGAATACACTCATGAGAAAAATAATAACTAAATCATAAGCAAAAGAAGATAAAGATGCATAATATATTAAACAAGATCCAACAGAACACAATGTTGAGGTTCACTTATAAAAGACAAGCATCACCAGCATATAAACATAAAACAGTAATGAATATATCATTTAAGTAACTAAAAAAGCTGAACAATGAAGCCAACAAAGAAACTGAAGGGTTAAAAGTGTCATATATCTCATAATTTTATCACCAAATGCATACAAGAGTTTTGATACCTAACTCATGAATAAGTCTAAAGACCTCCTGAAGCTCTCCCAAAATCGAACCACTCTTCAGTCCCTTTGTCCCTCTTTTATAATTAGAAAGAATTAGTTCTATCTCCCCTTCATTAGGTCGAAATTGAAACTACCCAACAGTTACATTAACTAACTAACTCAACTAATTGACTAAAAATAGCAAATCGGATTCCTGGCAAATATAGCGAATTTCTGAAAACTAGGTGTCAAAGAAGCTTCCATATTTCTCAGTTGGTTACACCCCTGTAAAAAATGAGAGAGGTTTTTGTAAACGGGTCCGTGATGGACAAAAACCTCTCTTGGTTTTTAATAATTCATCTCCAATCAATCATAATATTCCCCAAACAATGAACACTAAAACAGGAAAATATTAAATATTTAAAATCCCTGAAAAATAGGCTGCAAAGATTAAAATGAATCTTTCAAAACTTGACAGCTGTTGAAAAACTGAGAGAGGGTTTTGTACACAGGTATCTTATGAACAAAAATTGCTTTTGGTTTTCAAAAATTCCTCTCCATTAGCGCATGGTCAGCACTTTACTTCAATAACTCAAAACAGGAAAAATAGAACAGAATTCTCAGTGATCTGTGCATTTCACTGTAAACTGGATGCTGCTTTACTGTTATATATCTCCACAAGTGTTTACCAACAGAACAAATAACTTCCATCATGCTCTGCAAAATATAATTCATGTGTTTCCAAGCCTGCATGATTATGAATATTCAATTTGAGGTTATTGTTCATTTGAGCTGGCCACAGATTTCCTCCAGGGAAAAATTGAGTTTGTAGAGCTATGAAAATTATTCCATCTAAGATACCTAGTACATCTTGCAATGTATCTTCATAAACACTAGCACACCAGCAGTGCTACACCCCAAAATTTCATGCACTTTCAACTCCATTTATACATCATCTTTGGCTAATAGAGGGATTCATGATTTTAGCATAGCAGCCTTATCATCTGTAGAACTTGTTGAGAAGTATTATAATGACAGCAAACACCATGCTGCTAGTGCTATCATGCTCTCCATAGTCTTTCCAGATTGCAAATGAGCATTTGGGCCTATAAAACAATCTGAAATGTAATCTCCATGCATCAAGAGAAGCAAATTACACCCTACAACCTATTGCTATTTAGGCCTCAATTATCAAAGACTAAAACACCTTACTCTTCTTGCAGCTTATTTTTGTTTCCTAATGCAGGCTGGGTTTTATCACAGGCATAAGAGATTTTAGGTCATTTAGAGTACTCCAGATTCTTCACTGCAACTGATGATGAAGCTTTAGATATCATTCAATTTGTTTATTCAAAAAGCTTACCATCTCCAGCATATATACTAACCCCTGTGTATTAATACCAAAATTAATCCCTCAAATCCTACTAGTATCAATGATAAACAATCTCTGCACAGTAAGATTTTTTTGGCATAAATTATCTTAGCTACTAGCTTCTCAGATTAACTGAAGACTGCTTGTCTGTTGGATGAGAAGAAAAACAGAACAATCTCCAATCTATTCTCTTTATGCTTCCTGTAGTCTTAGCATAAAAAATGGAGCTAGGTCTTCATGTTATCTCAGTTATTCAGCTCCTTCATCTCACTGTGTAGAAGTAGCAGACTCTTTTGTGAAGTTTAAGCACCATAAAATGCACAGTTTTTTACCCCATCCTCTTTCAGACTTCGACAAAAGAATGCTTCAATATAAAGCTATTTTTTAATATTCCACTTAGCAGAGTAACTCAGAATGTCTTAAATGGCTATCTCTTCAACAGGAATCCCTTTTAGAGACATAATTTAATGCTTCCCTTAACTAATTTTGACAGAAACGACTTCAAAGAGAAAACCCCAAACTAGGCAGACATTAACCAGTTATCGCGGAATACCCCTTTTATGTGCTACTGTAGTTGCTTAAAACTGTTGTCTGAGTTGTCAAATTGTCCACCTTAACTGTACAAGTGTCCTTCAACGTTCAATTTGACTGCATGTGGCGGAATCAAGAAGCTCTAATTTCCTGTGAAGCCATAAAAACCTCATCTCTGTTTTACAACAGCAATGTCCGGTTTTTTAGCAGCTATGGTTTCTCCATTAAGTCTTCCATCTTCGAATGTGCATGCAAGTAACAACTCACCTCATATTAATCCAAATATACGCTGCTACCTGTCATGATGGACTGCGCTTAGTTAATGATGACCACGATCCCTTCTATGACCTGAAACCACCTGTTATCATGATGTTCACTGAATCCATACGTAGCAAACACCTTCAAATCACACGATCAGTCACTCCATATTCGAAATCATACAAAAATTTGACTAAAAAATCGGAGCAAATGGAGTCGCGATATTCTTGTAGCGCTCCTTTGTTAATTTCGGGAACTTGCGCTACAAGAATAACTTTTAACTCTATTTTGGCGTTGTTTTACAACTTTTTCTGATTTTGAATGCAGGTTAAGTAATGAACTATGCTTTTGGAATGTTTTTGAATGATGACTATAGTCATATATGATTTGTGATTCCATTACTAGACATGATGACCTTTTAAAATCCTTCAATAATCTATGGGATCAAAAAATAAAACAAAAAGTCTAAAGGCAAAAGCTCAAAATTTCACTTGAAAACTAAAAATCTCTTAAAGGAAGCAAAAAACCAAACTAAAGAAAATGAGTAACTTGGAATAAAATGCAAATCAAACAAAAATTGAAGAAACAAATTACTGACTTAACATCTGGCTCCAACTGCGGGATGAAGTACTCCCTGCGAGGCTTCAAGAACCTTTAGACCAGTGCCTTCTGTCTGCTACCTTATCTACCTGTTTGCAAAACTTCCATTGGGCTATGGAGTCTTTATTCAATCCTTCACACAATGATATATACAATGAAAAATCAAATCTCTTTCCCTGAGGAACCTTCCATCTACTGAATCAAATTGAAATTCCATTTCCAATGTAACCAAGAAGAAATTTGATCAACCCACCAAAACTTGTTTCCAACTCCAAATATATATACAATCAGAAATATTGGAAAACATGAAGAGTAATGATCTAACAAATTATACTCACTTTCATCAAATAGTGTCTCTGAAATAACAGATTTATAACCTGGTATTGACTCTAAATAATCTGCTATTGGATCATAAAAATTTCCATAAGTTACCTCTTCCTGCTCTATGAAAAAGACAGGCTGTCCATAAGAATACTTTGTTCCATGAATATCAATTAGGCATTGGCGATAAAATACATTAGGATCAGCCCGAATTTGCTCCAGATTTTTTTGGATAGTATCATTAATAATATCAATAAGTTGAACCTCCTTTTCCCCACTGTCTTCAAATGAATGACTATCATGCATTGGATTTTGTTGTTCAAGGATAATAGACTGCATGCATTCTTGAATCTGCTGATCAGATTGTGACATATCACACACCTCACAGATTTCTGGGTCTTTCTTTTCAATTTCATCATCATATTTATTAAAAATTAGACCATCTTCATAGTGATTTTGAACAGCAGATTTATCATAACCATGAATAAAAGTAACTTCTGAAAAAATGTGAAGAGCCTGGCCTTCATCGATTTTAGTATCAAAACCAAAAGGATTAGAAACTAATTCATCATAGAAATCTTGTCTTGGAACCCTAATCTCTTCATCATAGCAAGGAGTATTCTGAGAAATTTCGAATGATGATGCTAAAGGTTCATCTTTTCCTTCAATACAAAACTGATCTTTAACACAACACTGATTTTCAAAAGTTTGTTGAACTAGAGATTGATCTTCAAAAGGATTAACATTCAAACAGTTATTAAGGTTGTTGAAATCATTATGAGAGTGTTCCAAACTATCTCTACTAATCTCATCACTTGAATAATCCTCAAACTGACCTAAAATAACAACTTGATTATCATAATGATCATGGCATTCTTCCTTGACAGCAGTATCTGAAAATGTTACCTTTTCATATTCAACAAATTCTGAAACTTCAACTTCTTCATGACATGTTTTGAACCCTTGATTGCACTCATCATCATGATTTTTTAAATCAGAAATTGTGTTATAAACATCATCTTGCTCACAACAATCTTTTAAAAAGATTTCAGCTGAGAACAGATACTTACAATGTCTCCGAAAGCATGTGTGGAATTATTTCAATGAGGAAATGCTAGCAGTGGGAAGAGAAAAATACCAATCTCGTGCATCTTGGTCAAGTGAATACATGAACATATTCATGAGCACATCTTCATGCTGGATATTTAACTGGACCATACATTGATGAAATTTGATGAGGTGATCTAATGGATTATCCTCTTTTCTTTCTCTAAACTGTGGAAGACAATCTCCCCAAACATCCATAGTAGGTACTGGATTTGGAAAACCTGGAATATCAAAAAAATTGAAAGGTGCAAACCTTCGAGCCAGAATAGCTTCCATGGACATCGGCCTCTGCATCTTGAAATAGTGGAGTCGCCAATCAATTTGTCAAGACAGATTTAGTTTCTTCTCCTCAAAAAGAAAAAGGGGTGGCAGTAGTTCAAATTAATTAGGGCTGCATAAAGCTGGGGATAACTGAAACTTTGTAATTCTTCCAACTCCTCTAGTAGCCACTGTGTCAAACTTTGGTGAAAAATAGCCTTCAAAAAGTGCTAGTTTAAGTCCACCTCTTAAAACCAGTAAAATAAATAAGTATCCCAGAGAATATGTGTCTTCAACTTCGTTCCCCGGAAACGGCGCCAAAGATGTTTGTGCCAGAAATTGTTTCCAAGGCTAAAGAAACAAGCCAACACACACTCAAACAAAACTTAATAAAATGAAATAGGTATAGGGTTTTTGATGTATTTTATTGGTTGTAAACTTTGGGAACTAGCAGGGAATACACTCATGAGCAAAATAATAACTAAATCATAAGCAAAAGAAGATAAAGATGCATAATATATTAAACAAGATCCAACAGAACACAATGTTGAGGTTCACTCATAAAAGACAAGCATCACCAGCATATAAACATAAACCAGTAATGAATATATCATTTAAGTAACTAAACAAGCTTAACAATGAATCCAACACAGAAACTGAAGGGTTAAAAGTGTCATATATCTCATAATTTTATCATCAAATGCATACAAGAGTTTTGATACTTAACTCATGAATAAGTCTAAAGACCTCCTGAAGCTCTCCCAAAATCGAACCACTCTTCATTCCCTTTGTCCCTATTTTATAATTACAAAGAATTAGTTCTATCTCCCCTTCATTAGGTCGAAATTGAAACTACCCAGCAGTTACATTAACTAACTAACTCAACTAATTGGCTAAAAATAGCAAATCGGATTCCTGGCAAATATGGCGAATTTCTAGAAAATAGGTGTCAAAGAACCTTCCATATTTCTCAATTGGTGACACCTGTGTAAAAAATGAGAGAGGCTTTTGTAAATGGGTCTGTGATGGACAACAGTCTCTCTTTTTTTTTAAAAATTCATCTTCAATCAATCAAAATCTGCCCCGCAAAATGAACACTAAAACAGGAAAATATTAAATATTTAAAATCCCTGAAAAATAGGCTGCAAAGATTAAACTGAATCTTTCAAACCTTGATAGTTGTTGCACAACTGAGAGAGGTTTTTGTACATGGGTATCTTATGAACGAAAAATATTTTGGTTTTCAAAAATTCCTCTCCATTAGCTCGTGGTTGGAATTTTACTTCAATAACTCAAAACAGGAAAAATAGAACAGAATTCTCAGTGATCTGTGCATTTCACTGTAAACCGGATGCTGCTTTACTGTTATATATCTCCACAAGTGTTTACCAACAGAACAAATAACTTCCAACATGCTCTGCAAAATATAATTCATGTGTTTCCAAGCCTGCATGATTATGAATATTCAATTTGAGGTTATTGTTCATTTGAGCTGGCCACAGATTTCGTCCAGGGAAAAATTGAGTTTGCAGAGCTGTGAAAATTTTGCCATCTAAGATGCCCAGTACATCTTGCAATGTATCTTCATAAACACTAGCACACCAGGAGTGCTACACCCCAAAACTTCATGCACTTTCAACTCCATTTATAGATCATCTTTGGCTAATAGAGGGATTCATGATTTTAGCACAGCAGCCTTATCATCTGTAGAACTTGTTGAGAAGTATTATAATGATAGCAAACACCATGTTGCTAGTGCTATCATGCTCTCCAAAGTATTTCCAAATTGCAAATGAGCATTTGGGCCTGTAAAACAATATGAAATGTAATCTCCATGCATCAAGAGAAGCAAATTACACCCTATAACCTATTGCTATTTAGGCCTCAATTATCAAAGACTAAAACACCTTATTCTTCTTGCATCTTCTTTTTGTTTCCTAATGCAGGATGGGTTTTATCACAGGCATAAGAGATTTTAGGTCATTTAGAGTACTCCAGATTCTTCACTGCAACTGATGATGAAGCTTTAGATATCATTCAATTTGTTTATTCAAAAAGCTTACCATCTCCAGCATATATACTAACCCCTGTGTATTAATACCAAAATTAATCCCTCAAATCCTACTAGTATCAATGATAAACAATATCTGCACAGTAAGATTTTTTTGGCATAAATTATCTCAGCTACTAGCTTCTTAGATTAACTGAAGATTGCTTGTCTGTTGGATGAGAAGAAAAACAGAACAATCTCCAATCTATTCCCTGTATGCTTCCCGTAGTCTTAGCATAAAAAATGGAGCTAGGTCTTCATGTTATCTCAGTTATTCAGCTCCTTCATCTCACTGTGTATAAGTAGCAAACTCTTTTGTGAAGTTTAAGCCCATAAAATGCACAGTTTTTTACCCCATCCTCTTTCAGACTTCGACAAAAGAATGGTTCAATATAAAGCTATTTTTCAATATTCCACTTAGCAGAGCATCTGAGAATGTATTAAACGGCTATCTCTTCAACAGGAATCCCTTTTAGAGACATAATTTAATGCTTGCCTTAACTAATTTTGACAGAAACGACTTCAAAGAGGAAACCCCAAACTAGGCAGACATTAACCAGTTATTGCGGAATACCCTTTTTATGCGCTGCTGTAGCTGCTTAAAACTGTTGCCTGAGTTGTCAAATTGTCCACCTTAACTGTACAAGTGTCCTTCAACGTTCAATTTGACTGCATGTGGCGGAATCAAGAAGCTCTAATTTCCTGTGAAGCCATAAAAACCTCATCTCTGTTTTACAACGGCAATGTCTGGTTTTTTAGCAACTATGGTTGCTCCATTAAGTCTTCCATCTTCGAATGTGCATGCAAGTAACAACTCACCTCATATTAAGCCAAATCTACGCTGCTACCTGTCATGATGGACTGCGCTCAGTTAATGATGACCATGATCCCTTCTATGACCTGAAACCACCTGTTATCATGATGTTCACTGAATCCACACGTAGCAAACACCTTCAAATCATGCGATCAGTCACTCCATATTCAAAATCATGCAAAAATTTGACTAAAAAATCGGAGCAAATGGAGTCGCGATATTCTTGTAGCGCTCCTTTGTTAATTTCGGGAACTTGCGCTACAAGAATAACTTTTAACTCTATTTTGGCGCTGTTTTACAAATTTTTCTCATTTTGAATGCAGGTTAAGTAATGAACTATGATTTTGGAATGTATTTGAATGATGACTATACTCATATATGATTTGTGAGTCCATTACTAGACATTATGACCTTTTAAAATCCTTCAATAATCTATGGGATCAAAAAATAAAACAAAAAGTCTAAAGGCAAAAGCTCAAAATTTCACTTGAAAACTAAAAATCTCTTAAAGGAAGCAAAAAACCAAACTAAAGCAAATGAGTAACTTGGAATAAAATGCAATTCAAACAAAAATTGAAGAAACAAATTACTGACTTAACATATAGTATAGCTTCCCTTGGTATGGAGAAGGAGACTACAATTGAACAATAGATGGTAATAGTAAAATAAAGTATGGAGGTCAAAGAATTAACTATGGTTGAAGAGACATTGGATCAACCAACTGTTACAAGAGAGGGGGAAAGTCATCCATCCGTAGAAAAACCAGGTAAAGAGGAAGGGATTATTTAGGATAAATCATTAGAGAAGCAAGAAGAATATAAATGAAATTCCATTGAGCCTGCTCATGAGGAACAATATAACAAAAGGGTCAATATAAGACCCCAATAACCTGAGAAAAAAGAGAAAATTGATCAAGAGGACCTACCTACATTTCAAAATATACAACAAGATTCAAGGAAACCAGAAGACACTAAACAATAACAGGGTGCAATTCCTCATGGCTCATCCCCCTCAACAATTTTTGGTTGAACTAACATTTTGTTTGTTGTAGTTTCATATAGGAATTCAAGTACTTACATCAACAAGTCAACACGGGAGAGAGGGAAGCAAAATACTTAGGAAATAATTATACATCTGGTAAGCATTAGTTGGTAAGCATCAGTGACCCCTTGGATATATTGAAAGAAGAGAAAAATAAAAGATAAGAGGAACAAAAGGAACTACAGAGCATGGAAATATTGGAATCAAAATAAATGGCTAGGATGAGACCAAGTTATGATCCAGTCACTAAACATTTTGTGATCACGACACTGGAGCCTCTGACCCAGAAAAAATAGAAGGAAATGCAACCTCAAGATTGGAGGACATTGCAAGTAACCATCGATGTTGTTGATGTGCCTCCCATAGATGACATATCCATGGAACAGGGGTTGAGAAACATTGTGTATAGTAAATACCTTCAAGATGCATCTTCCAATGAAGAGTAAAGGAATAAATTTGAGGCTGTCAATGTCAAGAATCAATTCCTAAAAGATCAAGTAAATACCGTCAAAATTAAAATATAAAATTGTAGAATAAAATAATGGCCATGGATAAGGGAAAACTCGAATCAGGTGGGTCAGCAGCCTTAAAACAGATAGTGTCTAAATCCTAATGTGATGGGGAAACAACAATAAAAGAGGTGGAAAAATTAACATGACATAGGAAATTCTCAAATTGATAAATGGGTAACGGGCCTTTATGTAATAGGAGATTTTGTCCAAATAATTAACAAGCCAATAATGATGGGATATTTCGTCCTAGAACAGAGAGCTAACAATGCATCGATGGGGTTGTTTACCCAAGGACCTTTTCCTGTGGGCCAGTCCGCTTATTCCGCACCTCTACTTGATGGGATACAAAGGGGGAGCTGAAGAGGCACTCCCATCTTCTCGATAGTAATAGGGATGTAAATTGATAAGCAATTCAGTCCTTGATTAGGACCATAAAGGAATTCCCTTTGTTGAATTCTTGGACCTCTCATTGAATTGACATATATTCGAGGGTTGAGATAATCCATATGTGTAGGTTCAACCTACCCCCTTTTAGGTATTCAGGGCCTTACCCATACAAATAGAACAAACTGGTATTAGCATTTTGAGCCAGTTAGAAACTACATATTCTTTCTAACCAGATAGGTAACAACCATTATTTCTTACCGAGTTGAGTGTTCCGATCTGATGATGGTTATCTAATATTTGGGTTTGTTCTTGAAAAGCTAATTTTTAGATAGGATTTTACCAGAACTGCAATTGATATGCCCCAACCAATGAACTTCTTGTGTATGGTATGACCGATTAATGAATTGCATATATGGAAACTCCATGAAAAGGAAGACTGTATTGATTTACAGGCAGTAGAATATATTGGTTAGGTGGCACTCTAAATCGAAAGGGAATATTATAATTGACGTGACAGGAAATATACCAATAGGTATTTAGTTATTACTTCCAATGCAATTAGGCCCCAAATGCCTTGGACTTGGCCCATAAGTAAAGGTATAAAGTAGTCACTATGTTGCTTAAATCCTAGTTTCTTTGCTTCGATAGTGAGCTTTCAAAGAGAATATAACTCTATCTAAACATTGGAGAAGGGTCAACTAAATAGGGGAATTAGCTATTGTGATGTGGAGGAATACGCTTTTGGATAACAGCATATGTAATAGCAGATTTGATGTGCTCTAAGATGGGTGTATAAACATTAAACCATGGTGCAGGCCCATGGTGAGGGGATAAAAAACCCAAAGGCCCATGCTACCTTGAGCAACTTGTAAGTGCTTTCGAATTGTAATGTCCACCTGTAAAACCAACCAACCCAACCCTACCTTTATATATATATATATATATCTTGTTAGTCAATTCCCTGCATATGATGCATTAGTAAATCAATCAAATGAAGTTGAATATTGAATATTGCATTACATTCAAGAATGAGAGATATAATAGTAGAACTAAATCCTACGAAAACCCATATCGCTATACAAATAGAGATAGATAGATACAAAATAAAATACCCTTTTTCATATAGGCTTGATGAATGCAACATGGTGTCTCCCTGATCTTTTTATTTCCTTCCTTTCCATACCAGCCTCCCTCCTCCCTTGTTAGGGAGGCATGACTGAAATTCAAATACATACATCAATTAGTGACATACCTCTTGCCTTCCCTTTTTTCTTTTTTCCTTACTCTGCTTGATCTCTTCATTCTATTGTGCCATATTATATATGTAATAATAGTATATTCAATATGGCATTCTTGATTATTATCTATCATTTTATGTATCTTACTCATAAAATTTAGTAGTTCCTCTCCTTTCCAGGGATTTATTGGAGATTTATAGCTATAGTTATTTATATTCAATTGATTGGATATTTATAGTTATAGTTATTTACATTCAGATGATGTACTATATTATATTTTTTATTCTTGCTGGAACCCCATTTTATTATATGCATCCCAAGAGCATGTTCTAATTTCCTCCATGGAAATTCCGATGGAATATATGATAGTGCCTTCATGATGTAAATGATTACACCAAGCGTTGAGGCCTTTTAGGAAAGGTTAGTTGGAAAAAACCTTACTACCAATGTATTATATTTATCCAATATATCATAATGGTGGGAACTATTAGAGGAGGATATTAAGCTAGGTCACGGTTGGAGGCTAGGGAATATGTGGTAATTTTTTCTCTATGAACCTGGCATTATCTTTGGATGAAGGAAAATATATTAAACCAGAAAAGAAGGCTTGTGTGTAAGTCCGGATGGTAATTTCTCCAGCATAAAGGTGGCCTATCAGTTATACATTAGTAACCCTGGTATTGATTGGAGAGTTCAAATGCTCAATGGGTAAATTCAAGAGTGGGAAGGTGGTGTATGCCTATTGGGAGGAATTTATAATCTAAGGACATCAAGTGACGTTCTATTGAAGAATAATTGACATTTTTTAGACGGTTCAAAGGTGGGATGGCCAATCCGGCTTGGTTTGGGATGGGGGAATGGGAACTTCACTCTCCTCTTGTCTCTTCCCCATCCATACCTATGTTAGAACTACTCCTAGGGAAATTGATTAGGAATCAACATGAATGTGAAACTTCTTTGCCAAATTAGGAAAAACTAGAATAGGTGCAGTTACTAACCTTTCCTTTAGTTCATCAAAATATTTTTGGCATTCCGATGTCCAAACAAACTTGACATCCTTCTTTAGAAACTTTTCCAATATCGGCATCGTGATTTGGGAATAACCTTTCATAAATATTCTATGGTATCATGTATGTTCTAGTGTCGCATACAATTGTCTTACAGTAATTGGTGATTATAAATGGACTATCACAACAATATTTTCTGGATCTATTAACAATCCATGTTTGCATACCATATGTCCAAGCAACACTCCAAATGGAAAAAAAGAGACATTTTTTTAGATCCAAGGATATTTGGAGCTGGCAACATCTGTCCAACATTAGCCTCAACTTATCTATATTTTATTTTAGTAAAATGAAAATTATCCAATCATCCAAGTATAATTCCATAAACTTGTGGATGAACTATTTTAATGTTGTCACTACTCCTCTAGAAAAGACTGCAGGTTTATTCTTTATCTCAAAAGGAATTACAATATATTGGTAGGATTCCCACTCAGTAGAAAAAGTAGTTTTATGCCTTTATTATTTTGCAATATTGATCTGGGGATATCCTGAGAATCCATCTGTGAAGGAATATGCCTCTTTCCCTCCCACATTCTCTAATACTTCATTTGTGAACGACGTGGGAAATTTTTCAGTAACAAAACCATCATTCAGTTTTTGAAAATCTACACATAGTCTTATTCCATTAGTATTTTTATCCTAGATTACTATAGGACTTGTTAACACTTAGAATGTACCTAGGTTGCAAAAGGTAAATTCCAAAGGTAACAGCAAAAACCACTTCAAAAAGAAATTGGCTTTTCTTTCCAGAGAGGGATCTCTCAAATATAGATTTTAACAAGGCCACATATAAATCAACACTTGAAAATTATATAGATGGTTGAAACGATACACATGATCATTGGGAAAATGGAGTCACATATACATAAAGATATCACAAACACATATGTGTGAGATTTTATCAAAGACAAGATAACCACTCGATCACAGTCGTTCATTTAGTTCAGGTGGAACAGAAGAAATAATGAACAGTCCATTAATACGGAGCATCAGAAGATGAATTCTATATTAAATTTAGTAGAAACATTTATAGAATATCTGAAACAATGATCAGAGCATAACCAATATGAATTCCAACCATTCAATACTACATTTTAGATACGAAGAAAACAAAATGGAGTGTAACACTGGAAAAAAACAATTACAAAGGAGAAGGAGCATAAACTGTAATGTAAATAGCACAAGAATCTCTGATAACCCACACACATTCAGCTTTGTTATTCAAAAATATATGTCTTCAAAAAAAACATTCATCAACAAGATGGGTTCCAACTCCCATCACATAAAGTAAATGCAATTATATACATAAAATGATTTCTTCTTCCCAGAAGATTTATCACTGAATAATATTCTTAATCAAAGTCTTGTAACTATATTCCTAACTACTAGGAATAAACTACTTGCTTCGATCCTAACATATCATTTAATTAAAATCAACTCGGTAACAAGGCCCGACCAATCAGCTCCATAGCGCGCAACACCTGTTTTCATGAATGAAGAATATACTTTGTTTTTCCAAATCTTTCTACGGCTCTCCATTGCTCCGCGCTTGGGATATCGTACTCAATCATTTCCCAAATAAACGCCTCCAGATCCATGTAAGCTTCATAAGAAACAGTAGGAAACCCCCCTCTGACGATTAGAAATTTCTGCAATATCTCAAAATCTTATGTTAGCTTATCTACGATGACTTTTCCCGTTAGCCCCTTTACCAAATCATCAAATTTAGAGTGATCCATATGGATTTGCACCAACAGGCTGTGATAATTCTCTTGAGAAAGCAGTCATCCCTCCTCGTCCCATAAGGAAGGAAGGCCATCTTCAAATAATTCTTTAAAAGCTTGCCTGAAATCATTAATACGGGAGATCATCTCATCATCCTTGTCTTGTACTGTCTTCATTAGATGGTGTTTATGAATAAACATTTTTGACCACAGTACCATTGCCACTCTGTCTTTGACGCCTATATATTGTAATTTTTGGTATGTTAATGAATTTAAGAAATTCAATACATTCTGAGCTATGCCAAGGGGTTTCCTCTCCATGGTCTCATTTACTAGCTTCAGTCTTTGATTGGCTAAATTAACCAATGTACTTTGATCATCAATGAAGTTCAAATAATGGTTGAACTTAGTAATTTCTACATACAACGTATCCCAAATTATATGTTTAGCTCCCTGGAGAGGACCCTTTCCTGTGTTCCTATCTTTCAATTCATTAAATTTCTTTTGTAATTGACTTTTATCTTGTAATATCTTATTCTTGCTTTCAGTCATTTTGGCTAGCTCAGATTTGATTTTCTCATTTTCCTCTTTTAACTCTCTTATCTCTTCATCTTTCAAACTGACTTGGGACATGGGCACTAGTAAGTCATCAACAGAAAAATCATTTAAAGGTCTTTCAATATTCACAATAGTCAGATGTTCACCAGTGGGAGTTTGACTCATTAGTTCCTCCATAATTTCTTTATTGATCCTCTTTCAGCTGTGAAATTTGTGCTATTAACTCATTTCTTTCTGCTTCCCACTTATCCTTTTCTTCTTGTAATTTCATAGTCTTTCCTTTATATTCCATCATATCCTGGTGAATCCTGTCCTTCTCCTCCTGCAATGCTAATAATTCTGATGACTGAACATGTTTTGTATTCGGGATTTTCAATCTCTTCTTTAGTACCTGGAGGGCTTTGTCTTTTTCTTCTAGAATCCTTCTGATTGCCTGGGTGCCACCTGTTTCATATCCTGAGCTTACAATATCTACTTGCAGCTTTTTTATTTGAATGGAATTAGCCTTGTCCTCAACCTTCTCATGTTTTAACTGGACTTCCAATTTGTCAACCAAAATTTGTAACTTGTTAATTTTTACCATAGCATGCAATAAATCTGAATAAATGATATCTCCTGTTTGTTTATGTAACTGTATTTTATCTGGTACACTGATTTTGTCTAATCTCACTTCCATTTCTGACACTTTCTTATCACTTACCATGGCCAATTTTAAAGTATTCTTTTCTACGTCCCTAGTAGAAACCAAGGAAGTCTTTGGATTATTTATACTTCTCACCCGTGGGAGTAGATTCCTTGTTTCTTCTACGGACTGTCTTTGATTTTCCATATAGCTAACCATGAAATCTTCTTTAGACTTAAAAACTGGGCTTGATTCTGTATTATCTACAACTTCAAAATAAAATTTATTTACCTGTACAGATTTCTTGGGAACCAAAGCAACTCTTTTCAATTCACCCGAAATTACTTCGCTCAGAATTTTATCATCTTGAGACAATTTGGATTTCTTATGTGATATGTCCTCATCTATTTCCATACTTTCCATTTTATAAATACTTCTTTTAATCAAAATATTTGAACTGTCTGGCATTTGAGATACTGCAACTGGTCTACTGCTTGTATTTTCATCAAATCCTGGAATTTCCACAAAGTAAAACAAATTGGCTACTTCATTTAGACCTTCAACATCTTGATGGTCAAATGGCTTATTTTTATTTGCTTGTTTTCTTAGAGAGAATATATGGTAAGGATCATAATTGATCCTTCATTTCCTTTGGAAATCCATGCTTTTCAATAATTTCTCTACAAACACCAGAGCACCCTTGTTTTAAAAAATAAAGGAACCAACTTTAAGAGGGAACTTGATATTTGAAGATTTCTTGAAAGCCCCGAAATGTTCCTCTTCTGTATGCAATCTCTATCTCATGTACTCCAATGCAAAAGTCCTGGGGGTAAGGAAAGCAGGCAGCCTATAAGGCTCTCCAGTGAAACCATATATTCTTAAAACTGTAAAGTCCTTATACAAGAACCAATCTCCAATCCTATCCTCAGGTGAGGATTGCATCATACTGTTCATCTCTTCCAATACTCGGGGTAACACTTCATCAAACAACATCTTATATATTTCTGAAATAATAGAATTTGCAAATTCAAACATATTGATTTGTTTGGGAGAATATGAGGAGAATATAATACTCAAGAAATGCAATTCAATTACATTCGAACACAGTAACATGTTCAGCAGGTACGATTGAAACTTGAAAAACTTGACTTTTGAAAACTCAACCAATTGGAGATGTATAGCTTCTACTAGATATTCGTCTAAACTGAAGACATGACCCGACTGAGACTTAGACTCAGGACTAATTGAACTCATTTTTAATAAGAATCCCAAAATGACTTCATTGACATGACATTCATCATCTAAACCTAAGACCTAATAGACCAAAGACATAACTAATTGAACTTCCTCCCTGAAGATATGAACATGATATGGAAAAAAGAGACCTTCCAGGGACTGACCTTCATTAAGGATGCTAAACAAGAATTTACAACGAACTTCAGTTTCACAATTTTTGTACACTTCAGCTAAAACGGACTTGTTTATAGACTCACGACTATCGGGGTAATTATTTGGCAAATTCAGTATTTCACGGATAGCCTTGGCATCAATTTGGCACAGTATCCTAAATGTAGAACGACTTACAATAATTCTCTCAGACGACAAATAATTGACTGCACACCACTCGACAAACTCAAGAAAGTGTAGGGTCTTCTCTATAGTAAAATGATTCAAAAACGACTTGCAAACATTTAAAATGTCATTTCCCTACGAATTGTATCGCCATAATATTTCTTTGATAATAGATACACTTCCCACAGACAAGAATGGATCATAAACTCCTTTATCTCTATCAACCAAGCACTCTTCCCTTTCATCTAGAATTCAGTTAAACCCTTGTAAACCTTTATCTTTATCCATAATATAGATAAGCAATGGTAATTTTGTGGATAAAGCTTGAGTATTCAAGACTTACCTGTTACTGTAACCGCATATACCCGAGGTTGATTGTGAAAGGTGGTAAGCAGTCCTTTTCATTCGTCCCGGCGTAAATAAAAAACAATTCTTCAAACAAGTCAACTCCATTTATATAGAAGCCCATTCCGGAGCCTCTCTTTAGCAGTTTCCCTTAAACCGTTTTCCCCTGCGGAATCCATCACAAACTGCCATGTGTACTATGGTTTCCATTCCGCTACCACTTTTCTTCTCCAACCATCGTGCAACTCTATCCTCCGGATCCGATGATGACCGTTGATGCATTTTTGCCTTATTTTCCAGCCGTTGGATAAGCCTCCACATACCCATTCCGCTGAGCTCCTTTCGTTTTAATGAACGTGCAAGTTTACAGAGCGGACTTCATATTGATCGTAGATTTCGGTGACTTAGCTTTATGACCGTTGATCTTTTCATCTTGTTTAACTATCTCTTTATGTCCTTATCCTCCATGCATCTTCATAGAGCGGGTATATCATAAGCCATCGATCTCCACTCCCTTTTTCTACACCATTGGATCAGGTAATAATTTTATTGCTTATGTGCCCTTTATCATACTTTCACACCATCATATATTAGCCAAAGTTTCAAGCAACTATTATTTCTATTTTCCATGGTCTCATTGACCCTCTGCTAGTTAGAGGTGTTAACAGGACTGATCCACTCTAATTATTCTAATGGTTCTATCAGTACTCCCTTAAACATCTTTTCAATTTCCTCCCTTAATTTATGTTTGTACCTGGAGTTTAATCTATAAGGCCTCTGTTTAATTGGCCTTGCATCTTCTACACATAACCTAGACATACATACAACTAGGCTAAAATGATCATCTTAACTAAATAAAAATACACGAAAACACCAGGAATTGATACAACACCCATAAAGCCCCAAAAACACCCATTATTCCATCGTACAAACATAGATCGGGAAACATGTCATATTTTATAGAGGAGATCCTATATAATTATTTAGTTCCCGAATAACTATTTTTTAAACATTAATGTTCACTACAACATATGATATTTTCTCTATATAAACAAGCTAGGCAACCTTAGGATAATTACCAATATAAATTAGCAAGCCTGCATCATAGGTTTTATCAACGTTCAAAGAGAATAAGACCTTATTTATCATGATTTTCTCTCTATGAATTACCTAGATTAATTATAAACAATACATCATGGTTTTACTTATTGTAATTCATATCTGTATCTTGTCGTGTGTGTCTTATTCCTATATCTATGCCAATAAATAAATCTCGTCTTCTCCTCTCCATTCCTTTATATAGCTTCTGATTAACAAAGTGTAAAACAAAGAAATCCCGTGGTCCTCTTTGCTAAGCTAAACCATTAATTATTAGTTAATTGTGGTAACCATTTGATGTTTACTGACATTGGAGCTAATTGGGATGACATGAACATGTAACCATATTCTATGTCTTTGCTCCTGTTGTTCCCATAGAAGCACGAGAGTCAAAACCACACTATACCTACCTTTATTCTTCTTTTCTGTACTTGTAATAACACTGCAAAATAATGATCTAGGGGAGGTTTGCAGCCGGTGGTCCCATAGTTAAAATAGAATGGTTGAAATCTGGGTATGTGCTTTAGTGTCTATCCCAACAGTATTTAATGCAGTATCTAATAAATATCGTGGTCCTCTTCTTGGTGTTAGTAGAAGGAATAAATAAACCCCACCCAATATTTCATAGAGCAATGGTAAGGCATAAATGAATGGTAAAGTAGGTCCTTCTTCATGGTGCTCATTGTTCTGGTCAAATAAATTGAAGGTGCGGCCAACTGTGCTCTCATAACAAGATAAATGTGCCATTACGCATCAACCCCCCCTGAGCAATGTTCCCCAACCAATAACATTCAAAGGGAATTGGTTACATAAGTATTATGGGTCCTTTGTGCCATGTTTCAAATAAATGTTCATATTAGAAAGATGATGTCTTAAGATAATCCATACATACAAAGAAATATAAGTATTCTAATTCCTATGTATTTTCTAGTTCTTATGGCCTAAGGATATCTCATTCATCTCATTAGTCCTATGGATATAATGGGTTTTTTGAGTCAAAAGTTCCTAAATATTGGGAAAGGAATATACTTTTAGTGGATGGAAAGTCTCACATACAACTGGCCTAGTATCCCCCCCAATCCACATTTACCTAACTACAAACACTGGCTAGCGTGGAACATACATGGAATATAAGTTATTCTCATCCCCTCTTCCTTCCACTACTAACCTCGATAGTAGGGTTTAAGCCTATCTATCTATATAGAATGAAAACAGAAGTAGGCTCAACCCTTCGTATGATTTGATGCCAATGTGCAGGATACTGATTAACTAAACAAGGTTAGTCCGTGAGTCAAATAGGAAATTCCCAAATAAGATGTTAAATTAATTTTACAATAACAATAAGAAAAGCACACACTTATGACACACTAGTAAGATCAAGTGAACTGGTTCAAGGAGCCTTCCAAATGTGTTTCCTCTAGAGGTTCTTAATTCCAATGGGGGTCTCGACAAGTGAAGCTATGAACGAAGTTTCAATATTCCACAATATGTATCAGCCAATGCTTATGAAATTTAATGGGGGTTATCAACTTCGACTATTTATAGAAAATGAAATCTTGCTACAAGCCCACAAGCGAGTTTACCCAAGTTAAAAACCTAAAGAAAGGATCCCTACTATTCTAATAAGACCAACCCTTCTATCATCATAAGGGAGGGTTCCATTCTTATTACTAAGGGAGGTGAGCTAAACTGTTATTAGTTTTGTTTCTTTGGGGAGAATATAAATAAATTTTTATATAAAGAGTAGGAGGGTGTGTTACACCTAAATCTCATCATCAGCATATGATGAGATCCCAAACTTTAGTGTTTTCCCTTAGTCCCAAATTGTGAAGTAAGAATATTGGCCCAGACATCAAATGTACATATGAAAATCCAGCACCGCCTCTACCCTTTAGTCAAAAATAGGTACCTTGTTTAGCACCACCTATACTATGTTGACAATAAGCGGTGGCATTTCCTTTACCCTTTGATCAAGGTGCGGTTCTTCCCTATCACCACTCTGTCTCAGTGAGGAAGAAGTGGTGCCGTTGGTAAAAAGTGAAAAGAGAGGTTCGCATGAAGCTTCTCTAAAGAAGGCTTCGTGGCATCCTTATCCCTACTCACTAGGGCCAGTTGGGCTCGATATCCATCCTTGTAGGATCTCCTATCCATCGCACCCAACAATTTCTCAACCATCTCTATCCATCCCAAGCCTATAAAAGTAGACTCATTTTCCATGGTTGGGGGGGAGTAAAGTTATTCTATTGCTTTGATATTCTGGCCTAAATCAGGGAAGTGATCTTGAGGGAGGAAGTTGGAGCTATTTGGGATGAGATGTTGGATTTGTGAAGGAGTGCATCAACACTAAGGCATAGGTTGTAAAATTTTTCTCTATTATCTAATGCAAAATTGGTTCCATTCCCATAAACCATATTGTGTTATTATTGTATGTTTTGTTATTGAACTCCTTAGTCATCAATATAGAATAGTGGATTATATTCTGGTTCTATTTGATCTTATTGGTTGTTTTCTTGTGATTATGTAGGTATATCCATGAAGGATCATATTTACAGGGAAGAACTATACTATTACATGAAAGATACTTGATTCCAGATATCCATTCATTCTAAGGAATGTCTTCCAATCTTGTCATCTACCATTTGTTCTAGATCTGAACCATTCATACTAGAGCAACACCTCCTATCCGTAGGAGGTGCAAAATTCCTAGCTACAAAGTGTTGTACCATCCTTGTATCTGTCCAAAATAACTACTTAGTCAAAGAATATCTAATTAGATTAGGTCAAAAAGTGACTCTCCCTTCTCATCCCCCTTTGCAGCCAGGCATCCGTCCAGAATGAAACACTTTTCCAAGTTTCTTAGGTATACTTTATATCAATAGTAATACTTCCTCCAAAGTGCAAATCATATGCCCCTTAGCATCCATTAATCAAATAAAGCATAAAATAAGTGTGGATATTACATGATCTTAGATCAGGTGTGGCCAATTTTATTGACTCTTGAGGTAACTAGGTAACTACTATTGCCCAATTCCCAAAGAGGTTCCTTCTAGGTAAGCCATGTTTTTTGGAGCCATTCAAGCGACCCTATCACCATGGATGCAGTCATGACCCATTACCCCACCCATCCCCTCATATACAATATCGATCCAATAATTTATGACACTATAAACATCAGCCTACAATCCTACCTAATTTTGTTGTGCTATCAAAATAAAGGTTCGATGTTGAATAGGTTATATTCTCCTTGTAGGAGGAGGCATCCTGGGTCTCAGATCATTGAGCTAATTTATCAACAACAAATAATCCTGACAGTTGATGGGGCTCGGTCCTAAAAACCAATACATAGTAGGTAACCCTTTCAGTAAACAAGTCTATGTCATGAAGGCAAAGGAGCGAGAAGAAATAACTGGTCCACTCAATCAGGAACCGATGCATGTAGTCGCCGACAATACCGACGGATTAGAGGTGTGCACCCAGTTGAGTTATGTGATGATTTCCTATGAAATGAGAAAGAAATATTGAACCTATTTCCAAGTTCATATGTTCTAGAAGGATTCTCTAGATGGGAGATGGGATATGGATAGGGGACATTCATTATCGAGCAATTGAAGTAGGATCATCCCACTTATCTCTATGAAATGTATTGACTTGAATGCAATTGGTGGAATCTACTAGCTGGTGGTTTAAGTAGGGTAATATGAACATCCAATTCTGAGGTTTGAACCCAAACCCAAAGAAAGAAACAACCAACATATCCAAACAATGGATCACTCAACGTTCAGCCATGGATATAATTAACGGATTGAGTTGCTACTATGATATGAACTTAGGGAAACAACAGATGGATGGAACGAAGATGCCCTACCACTATATATAGAGAGATTTTAAATTGATCTGGCCTCCTTCTTT
This sequence comes from Pseudotsuga menziesii, assembly GCA_001517045.1. NCBI lineage: Eukaryota > Viridiplantae > Streptophyta > Pinopsida > Pinales > Pinaceae > Pseudotsuga > Pseudotsuga menziesii. The sequence continues at coordinate 53,441 of LPNX010266181.1, read as the reverse complement.
GTAGTGGGATGCAAAGAGTCACCACCTGCGAAGTCCAAATACAGTAAGGATGGTAAGGGATTACTTTCAGTTGCTTTGGAGGATAATCTGCGTAAAGGAAGGGCAACCAATTATGATAGTGTGAGTTTCTATGCCAAGATAGCACCTTATTAGTACCCTATCCATTTCCATTCTACCATTCCCAATGGCTTGTTGTTCTTTAACGGCCGAGCCTGCACACAACGAGGAAAAATTGAAATATGTCGATTGTGTGTGGGTGGAAGTTGCTCGCTATGATAGGGGTACTTGTGGATCAAAGCTGTTGATCGAAATTTTTGGAATTTGGCGAAGAAGGTAGTACGCCACACTCATTTACCAATGAACACTATCTATGATTATATCCATTCATTGTTGACTACAGCTTGAGATCAACGCATGCAGGAAATCAATTCCAAAGAATCCGATACAGGGCGGGTTATCCTTATTTCTTCAACTTCAATCCTCAAGTTCCTAATGGGTCCAAATAAAGGTGAATGGATTAACCAAAGTAGCTAACACTGTGTGAAGAATAATATAAAAATATATTCTTTATAGATACCACTTGAATCCGTTTAGAGGCATATGTTCAACAAGGGATAATAATTAGTGTATAGAGTATCAAGGGCCACAACACCAACCCTATAAGTCTAGTGAAAAAATTGTCCTTGCTAAGAATCTTCATCCATTACCTAACTACCAATATTGATTATTCTTACCACCATACAAGAAAAATAAGCAAGGGACACAAGATATGCCATAATAGAAGGAATCAGAGATGTCACATGCCTCAATTTGCAAAAATAATTTAATGTTATTTGAGGAACATTGTACTATATTTTATCCTAAATTTGTATTTGATGACCAAGTGGGGTCAAGAATAATTAATGTAATTCAGAATATTTTATTTATGAATAAATAAATAATGAGACAATATCTTAGGGAAGTTGTTAAAAGAGTGTTAACTGGTCACTTGGTGGAGGAGACTGGGTGGAGAGTACACTAACAAGTGGCAGCATCCTCAAACTACTTCCAACTATTGCAGGTGGAAACTTCCCTATATTTGTGGTCATGATTTCCCAAGAAAGTGGAATTGGAGCAGGTGGCTCATTAAGTGAAAATTGACCCAGAAGACCTAGGCATTTCTATAAAATTTCCCATTGAAGATAGTTGAGGATGCTCATTCTGAGAAGTGATCATTCAAGGTGAATGAGTTTCTCATGAGAAATTCGATGGAGGGGATTACTGAAGTGAGTTTGAGGGGTTAACTGCTGAGACTGAACTTCTTGCAGCTATTAGGCTCAAGTTCTTACTGCTATGAGAAAATTTGGATTACTGAGGTAATTTGACCAGTCAGGTGACACAATGTCTTAAGGACATATCCTTCACCTAGTACTCTACTAGGAGGACCGGGGAATAGGCTCGGGGGTCCTGAGGAAGTACAGTCTAACATTTCTCCAGGAGTTGGTTGAGAAGAACAACCTCTTTAAGCTGTTGTCACCTCATCATTGACAGGTTCAATTTGTTTCATGTTATTATATTTATTTACTATCTTTAATAAAATGTTTACTAGTTTTCAAATACAAGCATGTTAGTATTTTATTAGGGTTTATGAAGAAAAGAGTAACCGTGTATTGATGGACTTAGTAATTGACAGATTATGTTAGAAATAGTAGTAACTATGCTAAATGGGAAAATAAATAGAAATAGATTTCCATACTGTCTTTTTCCACGCCTGGCTTAGGCAGTACACTACTAAAGCTGGGTGTTTAGGTAGATATGATGATTCTTAGTAAACCCTGAATGAAAAATGTAACTAAATTTTGATATAGTTTGCTTATGATTTTATTCTGTAAGAAACAGTAAACACTCTATCGATTGAATGTATTTACTTCAGACAAGAATTGAACATAGGTATTTAAAGATATTTAGTAATCATACTACATATAGAACTATTTTAATACTATTATTCTTTATAGATACAATAGATACAGTTTAACAAATAAAGATAGGAATAGTAAATAGACTATCACTTAGGGTTTAGGTTAAGATAGTTTTCAATAACATCTTATAATAATTTATTTCCAAAGAATATGTGTCTCTGTATTAAAACAAAAGTTTCTACTGTAACTTCAAGATAGCTATATAAGTTCATGAAAGAGAAACTTAATCCTAGTATTTACCCTAAATCTTTCCTTTATAAGAATTATAACAACTGTAAAAAAATTATTGAAGGAAAAATAATAAAACAGAGTTAAGAATTTTCCATGTAAAATTTATTCTTTCACCGAACTGTAGGGTATACTTAAAAATTAACCCTTATGAGCCAAACAGAGTAATAATAGTACTCTTAACACAGTAAAAAATTCCATAATTACATTGCACTATAAATCCTTTTAATCACATGATAATAATTAAAATAATACTATAAACATTTATTAAGAATAAAATCAAATAGGAAGAAATGGCTTATTTCCTTTATAATTACAAGTTAAGACTGAGGCCTGTCCAAATCTTAGCTAAAAAGAAATAATATATATCGAACAATAACCATACATTATTGACAGGTAAAAACCCTTAATCCATTTGTAAATCCTGACTGATTAACATTCTTTTATTTTCCTTTAAAATCTATTTTTAAAAACTAAAAATTAACCAGACAGAGGTCGACAGCCTCGTAGGGCTTAGAGATGAGCTCTACCAAAATAAGTAAAAGAAGTTTACACTGTTCAGGCCGTAAAGGCTTAGACTTAAAACTATTTTGTCACGGCTACTATAGCCTTCATCCTCCCTGCACAAATTACCCTCTACGGGTTTCGAAACTCATACAGAAAAAAGCAAGACAGAAACAACAAGCTAGCAGGTAAACCGAGGTCATGCCTTTTTCAACCGCAAAGAACCTAACTTCCAACCACCACAACAAATTGCAGGAAGAAACCCTCATTTGCAATGAGGGCTTACCAAATAAATTCTCAAGTGGAACATTGAGGGAGCAAGCTTGTTTCCACCTACAGAGCCAGGAGAAGGACCTGCACATTTACAAACCATATTGTCTTTATAAATCTTTCATAAATTTTGTAAAACCCTTTTTTTAAAAACTAACCTAAAAATGAAACGAGTGTAAGTCTTACCTGTTAAGTTTCAAGATGAATCTGAGGGAAAAAAACCACCTTAGATCATGTTAGCACCATGCTAGAAGACAAGAAGACATTGAGTCACCACTGCAAAGGAAAACAAGAAAATCAACTCAATTGGATGAAGAAGTACACCTGATCAAGCTCTGTCAATGAGTTTTCATGCTCAAGACAAACACAATCCTTGAGTCCTGAAGAAAAACTAGTATCTACACTCGCTATAAACCACATCAACCTTTAAATACCAAAAACCACTCATGACCTCTCTCAAGACAGTCACAACTTTTGAATATAGAAGCAAGCTTCGGAATCTTGAAGGTGGTTACAGGTCTCCAATGGCTATGAGCTCTCATCTCAGCCAACAAGACGGAGGAACCCTCTCTTTTCTAAAAAAATGAATAGGGTTTTGGAGTTATAAGTCAACCCTTGTGTGGATAAAACCATCCCATCTGTCCTTCTAAATATTTCCTCCAGCATGGGTAGAGTTCCATAGTCAGCGCTGCAACAAAATGATTTACAATCAACCATCATTATAAACTATACATTATATGATTGCCCATAATTTGATATTTACCACGGTGTATTGTTACTTAGGGAATCGACTATAGGATATAACATGAATATTTATGTTTATTCTAGAGTTTTTCTTTGATAATAAATCAAGTTGGATAGTTATGTTCTTAGCTAGGTTTTATGGAAATAGTGAGAAGACCATGTGTAACTTATAACCATAATAAGAAGAAGAGCCAGGGACTCTTGGAAGTTAGTCTTTGTGTTATATTTGAAGGAGTGTTTGGTGAACCGAAGACCAAAAACGTTAAAAAAACCCAAATAAAATTCTAACAACTTAATGATGAAATTATAATGAAAAGCATAAGTAAATTGATCATTCTTTGAGAGAAGGACGTTTATAGAGTCCTGAAGTGAAGGTGGCTGTGAGAAACACCAAAACGTATGGAGCGAACTTAAGCCCAAATTGTGAGCTATATTTCTCTCTATGGAAATTATAAATAACCATTATGGTAAACAAAAATAACAGTGCTCTTTAGATTTTTAAAGTATAATATTTAGTCGATTGGAGGAAATTTTGATAGTACTTGTTCTAGCAAATTTTTAACCCATGTTTATGTAGTTGGTAAACGTCATTATGGAGTTAGTTATAAATAGAAACTATGGAGTTGTAATGACAGAAAAAGATTAACATTACCTCCTTGAAGACAAGCAGCATATTAAAACATTTTCTAAGACTAGCATCTTAATCATGCTAGGGAAGTAGCTTCTTGACTTGAAATTAAATAACACCCTACTGGATCATACGCTTACCTGCTAAACATGTAAGGAACCAGCAGTCCAATTGAGTTAGGTGAAATCCAAGTAAGCCCCGATCACACACAAGAATTATTCCCTACTTGACAAAAGATAAACATCAGTATATGTAGCAGCAACAAAATGCAAGTCCTTTTCTAACTCTGATAGAATCACAGTTGCTAAGTCATTAATAGCACTAACACAAGTTTTTTAGGTTACACCTTTTAGTTTACAGGTCCTTATAAAAAAGCGATCCCATGTTCTTTTATAAACTGTTTCATTTTCCGATAACCATTAGAAGGTACTTAGCTACGACTTTAGACATTTTATGTCACTTGAAAAAATTTAAATTTTTATGAATTTTTGGGATATTACATGTGGTATCAGAGCACAAGGTTCAAACACTAGGCTTGAATGTAGCTCAACTTTCTTATGTGGGACAGTAAATTTAAATAAATATGCTGATGTTGTTTTCTTTGAATGATACACCTAGAGAATTTTGTTTCTGAGTTAATGACAAGTATGGATAGATTGGAAGAATATGCAGATGAGGAATCTCCTTACACTGAACGAAATAATCTTCAAAAAGAACATATACAAGAAGAGATAACTAATAATTCTTTAGAACTACTACAAATAGTTAAGGAATTGAAATCAGAGATGGAATCGGTTAAGAAAGAAAATGAGAGGATTCTGAGAGCTCAGGAGGAGCTAAATCAAATCTTAATGGAGAGATTTCATATTGAGGGAAAAATTAAAAGAACCGAGTCCGAAGATATAGGTTATCAACATAAAGATAAAAAGATAAAAATGAAAGTAGCTCATCTTCTGAAGTATATGGTGATTTACATAAACAAAACTTTCATTATACTAGTGACAGTAGTGAAGATAACCACCATACTAGGAGGAGAAAATTTAAACCTTATGAAGAAATCTCTAGGGAGTTCAAGAAGATCAAGCCACCAACCTTTAATGGAGAAACTGAGAAGGGGGAAGAAGGAGAATCCTAGCTGTCCGGGATGAAGAAATACTTCCAAATTTATAACTACTCTAATCAACTGAAGGACAGGATGGCTATTTATAATCTTACGGGAAAAGCTGATATATGGTGGTAGGACTTAAAAAGAGTAAAAGGTACAAGGGAGAAAAACATAAATTGGAGTATATTTAAGAAATATTTAAGAAATAATTTTTTATCTGAACAATACTATGAGGAAAGGGCTAAGGAATTCTACGAGCTAAAACTGGGTACAATGAATATGAAAGAACTGAATAGTAAATTTCTAAGTCTGCTCAGGTATGTGCCATATAATGTGGACGAGAAACCTAAGGTACAATGGTTTCTCAGTTGTTTACCTTATCATATAAAGGACAGAATTGAGTATGAGATTTCGAAAGAATTAGAAGAAGCAATGAGAAAAATGAATTTCTATTATGAGCAGAATCGTAAAAAGGAGAGCATGGCCAACTGGAAGGCCAAAAGGAATAATAACTTTGAACAGAAAAATAAAGAGTTTGTGCCTAATCGAAATTCTAAAAATAATAACACCAAAAATTTTCCTAGTAAGAATTTCCAAGGGAACAAAAGTAATTCACAGACCAATCCGAATAATCAAAGGAATAAAGAATCTGCTAACAACCATAGTAACTATACAAAGAACTTTGAATGAAAGGAACCCATAAAGTGTTGGGAATGCAATGGTCCACATTATGCATTAGTCTGCCCAAATCGGAAGAAGACTATTAGCAACATACACACAATTGATCCAGGAGGATATTGGTGGCCACCCACCTATTCCTCTTGGACCCCCACCATTGTTTCTTTCAGGTTTCTAGTTTCCTTAATTGTAGCACAATTTACTATTTTTGGCAGTTTTTGGGTCCTAAACTTTTGGAGCCATTTTGAGGCCCTAAATGATGTTTTTTGGAATCGAATGGTCGGGAAAATATAACTCCATTCTAGAATTGATATTTTCCATTAATGGATGTAGTCCTTAAACATATCTTTCTAACGATGTATCATGTGCATCAAACAGAGGTAGTATGCTAAAGTTATGACCCAGAGAAATTGATGTACCAAGTTACCCAACGGGGCCCACATTAAGGTGTTTCACCTCCTAGGGTTAGGTTTTTGGATGTGTAGGGTTTCCATTGTTTCTCAATAATATATAGGCCTTTGAGCCTCATTATAACACAGAGTTCAGAGGCATGTAGCCACCACATCTCTTCTTAGAGATAAGCTACCATCACTCTAGCTAGTTTATTTCCATTCTGTATGTAAACAAGTTTCAGTTATTAATTAATGAAATGAAGTGTTTTTTCTATGGCATATTTGTTTCTATGGTTATTTGTGTATTCTGTTGCATTCTTGCATAAATCTGGACCAGTAGTATCAGAGCAATCTACTCTTTCTTGATCATTCTTTTCATGTCCCCAACGAGGGTGGGGTATAAAGAGTTAGGGCTTGATCTGGTTGAACCTTTGCAAGATCATCCTCGCAAATTCCGATGGCCACCCATGGGGGATAAAAATAAAGACGAGGGTGCAGAAGATCCTATCAAAATGTTGCTCGAGGAGGACCTTGAAAAACAAAGGAACGCGATGATGGATAACTTTGCCCAGATCCTTCAACGACTTCCCACTGGCGGCGCATCTACATCTAGCAGCCACTCTGGAGGTGCAACCCCTTTTAAGGTACAAGTAAACTTCGACATTCCCATATTTGATGGTCGAATAGATGTAGACACTGTAGATAAATGGTTGAATATATTAGAAGGATATTTCTTAGTTCATGACTTTTCTGACCGGGAAAAGATTACCATTTCTCTACTCAAAGCCGCCCCCCATGTCAAGGAGTGGTGGGAAACCTACTGTGAGAGAAAGGATGAGGAGGAACCCTCTATGTTCTCAGCCACACCCACTTGGAATTCTTTTCGAGATGCCATAAAGGGACAATATTATCTGGTGGGGAGCTGTGAGGACAAGTACATCTAATGGACTACGCTGCGGCATCAAAGAGATCAAGATGTGCATGAGATGATGAATCTGTTCCATACCCTGCGCACCAAGTTGGGTATCAAATATTTAGAAAAACATTTGGTGCTGACGTACCGCAGTTGTCTGCATAGATACATTCAGGAGGAAATGGAGTTCCTCGACATCTCCTCGCTTGGTACGACATATCAGTATGATGTCAAAATTGAGCAAAAATTCAAATAAAAAAAGAGAGACTTTGGATCTGCGAATCAGAAGCAAGGGAAAGGTGCCCCTAAACCGCAGAACCAAGGACACAACCAAGGCATGGAGACTTAAGAAAACTTTCCAAAGCCACAAGCAAAGAGCAACACTGCAAAGTTGAAGAAGGAAGCGGGAAAGTGGTGTGAGTTCCATAAGAGCCCCACTCACAACACAAGTGAGTGTCGGGCTAAGCAGTCACTGGTGGCTAAGATAAAGGCTTCTGAATCAGATGCATACTCTGACACTAAATATGAACCCGAGAAGGGGAATGATAGAGGGAAGAATATTATTGATGTAGAGCCCAATGCCACCATGAAGATCCAAAAGGAAGAACCAGAAGATTCAGAGGAGGAGGAGCATCTTTTCCACTCCCAGATGTGGGTAAAGGGTTCCCCGCTATAGTTCATCGTTGACAGTGGGAGCCAAAAGAACCTGATTTCGGCAGAGGTCGTGAAGGAGTTGGTTTTTTCAACCACAACACACCCATAGCCGTACACCATTGGGTGGCTTCACCAAGGATGAGATCTTTGCGTCAGCCAGCAGTGCCACCTTCCCTATATCATCAAGCCCTTCATCGATGAGGTATTATGTGATATTGCTCCTATTGATGTTTGTGATGTATTATTAGGTCAACCATACTTATGGAAGCGACATGCTGTGTATGAGTCCTGGCCTCGCGTTGTTATTATTACGTTGGGAAATAATTTGTATAGGATACCAGAGGTACCACCCCCTACCACTATCTCTTTGGTTACTGCAAAACAATGCAGTAAGCTCATTTCCAAAACTGGGAAGTTTGTTTTCTTGATGATCTGCCCTTGGGGCAAGAAGAAGATCATGGCCACAACCTCCAAATAGGGCCCCTACGCATGACAACAACAAATGTAAAAGTTCATGGAGGAGTATCGGGACATATTCACCTCACCCACTGGGGTGCCTCTCCACTGTCAGGTCAAGCACCCCATCGATTTGACCCCAAGTGCACTGCTGCCCAATGGACTGATCTATCGTCGCTCTATTCTGGAGAATGATGAAATCAAGAGGCAAATTTAGGAGCTGCTGTAGAAGGGTCACATCCGGCCAAGTTCATCGCCCCGTGGGAGCTCAATCATGTTGGTATAGAAAAAGGATGAGACTTGGAGACTTTGTATTGACTATCGGGCATTGAACAAGATCACTGTCCAGAATAGGTACCCGATACCATGGATTGATGACCTCCTGGACCAGCTTAAAGGGGAAAAATATTTTAGCAAGATCGATTTAAATTCTGTGTATCACCAGGTACAGATCAAGCCGGCCGATGTGTCGAAGACTGCCTTCAAAGCCAAGGAGGGCCTTTTTGAATGATTGGTCATGCCTTTCGGGTTGACGAATGCTCCTGCAACCTTCATGAGACTGATGGAGGAAATATTGCGTCCATTCACCAATTCATTTGTAGTAGTGTACTTGGATGACATCCTGGACTTCAGCCAGACTTGGGAAGAGCACCTCCACCACATCCAACAGGTCCTCCAAACATTGTGGCAGCACAAGTTGTGTGCCAATTTGGACAAGTGCACTTTTTCCATGACCTAGGTTCAGTATCTAGGATACATTATTGATGACTGTGGGGTACATATGGATCCAACCAAGATCCAAGTCATTCAAGATCGGCCAGCCCCAACTACTCTAATAGTGCTTTGCAACTTTTTGCGCCTTGCTAATTTCTACCGCAGGTTTGTGTTGGGATTCTCTCATATCACTTGGCCCTTGAGTCAAGTCAGCAAGGGAGGAGCGAAAGAAAAATTATTTTGGTCAAAAACTCAGCAGAAGGTGTTAGCAGTATTGTAACATCGCCTCTGTTGTGTCCTAGTGCTCACATTACCAGACTTGCAACAACCATTTGAGATCGAAACAAATGCCTCTAACTATGCTATTGGGGTAATCCTTACTCAACAAAGGCATCCAGTGGCATATCACAGTGAGACACTATCAGACACAGTCCACAAATATCCCACTTATGACAAAGAGATGTATTCCATTGTACATGCTTTCCAGCAATGAAAGCATTACATTTTGGGGAAGGAAACGATCATCCACACAGACCACCAACCCCTGTAGTTCATGCAGACACAAGGGAATTTACAAAATGATCACCATCAGAAGTGGTCCACATATCTACAACAGTTTCATTTGAACATCAAGTACAAGAAGGGAAGCACCAATAATGTTGCAGATTGCCTCAGCCGACCACCAATCGTGGCGATAGCGACCGTGCTCAACTCTTGTGGGCATGAGACTTCTGATTGGCCGCTTTTCTACAAGAGCGATCCAGAATTCAGCCACACATACCAGACGCTCTTGGAGGGAAACCAAGTTCCAAAATTTCACCTCTAGGATGTACTACTGTGTCACATGGGACACCTTTGTGTTCCTTCAAGTGAGCGTGCCAAGATGATTTGGGAAGCGCACTATAGTCAGGTTGCTAGGCATTTCGGGGTCGAGAAAACAGTGGCAGTACTGCAGAAGTATTTCTATTGGCCAAACCTTCAACAGGACGTCGGGAAATATAGCTGAGGCTGCTCATTCTGAGAAGTGATCATTCAAGGTGAATGTGTTTCTCATGAGAAATTTGATGGAGGAGATTACTAAAGTGAGTTTGAGGGGTTAACTACTGAGACTGAACTTATTGTAGCTATTAGGCTCAATTTCTTACTGTTGTGAGCATATTTGGATTATTGAGGTAATTTGACCAGTCAGGTGACATAATGTCTTAAGCACATATCCTTCACCTAGTACTCTACCAAGAGGACCGGGGAATAGGCTTGGGGGTCCTGAGGAAGTGCAGTCTAAGATTTATCCAAGAGTTGGTTGAGAGGAACAACCTCTTTAAGCGGTTGTCACCTCATCATTGATAGGTTCTATTTGTTTCATGTTATTATATTTATTTATTGTCTTTAGTAAAATGTTTACTAGTTTTCAAATACAGGCATGTTAATATTTTATTAGGGTTTATGAAGAAAAGAGTAACTGTGTATTGATGGACTTAGTAATTGACAGATTATGTTAGAAATAGTATTAAATATGCTAAATGGGAAATAAATAGAAATAGATCTCCATACTATATTTTTCCACGCCTGGCTTAGGCAGTACTCTAGTACAGCTGGGTGTTTAGGTAGATATGATGATTCTTATTAAACCCTGAATGAAAAATGTAACCAAATTCTAATATAGTTTGCTTATGATTTTATCTGTAAGAAACAATAAACACTCTATTGATTGAATGTATTTGCTTCAGACAATAACTGAACATAGGTATTTAAATATATTTAGTAATCATACTACATATAGAACTATTTTAATACTATTATTCTTTATAAATACAATAGATATAGTTTAACAAATAAACATAGGAATAGTAAACAGACTATCACTTAGGGTTTAGGTTAAGATAGTTTTTCATAACATCTTATAATAATTTATTTCCAAACAATATGTGTCTCTATATTAAAACAAAAGTTTCTATTGTAACTTCAAGACAACTATCTAAGTTCATGAAAGATAAACTTAATCCTAGTATTTACCCTAAATCTTTCCTTTACAAGAATTATAACAACTATAAAAAAATCATTGAAGGAAAAATAATAAAACAAAGTTAAGAATTTTCCATGTAAAATTTATTCTTTCACCGAACTGTAGGGTATACTTAAAAATTAACCCTTATGAGCCAAACAGAGTAATAATAGCACTCTTAACACAGTAAAAAATTCCATAAATACATTGCGCTGTAAATCCTTTTAATCACATGAGAATAATTAGAATAATACTATAAATATTTATTAAGAATAAAATCAAATAGGAAGAAATGGCTTATTGCCTTTAGAATTACAGGTTAAGACTCAAGCCTGTCCAAATCTTAGCTAAAACAAAATAATATATATCGAACAATAACCATACATTACTGACATGTAAAAACCCTTAATCCATTTGCAAATCCTGACTGATTAATAGTCTTTTCTTTTCCTTTTAAATCTATTTTTAAAAACTAAAAATTAACCAGACAGAGGTCAACAGCCTTGTAGGGCTTAGAGCTGAGCTCTACCAAAATAAGTAATAGAAGTTTACATTGTTGAGGCCATAAAGGCTTATACTTAAAACAATTTTATCACGGCTACTATAGCCTTCATCCTCCCTGCACAAATTACCCTCTATGGGTTTCAAAACTCATACAGAAACAAGCAAGCAAGAAATAATAAGCTGGCAGGTAAACCGAGGCCGTGCCTTTTTCAACCACAAAGAACCTAACTTCCAACCACCACAACAAATTGCAGGAAGAAACCCTCATTTGCAACAAGGGCTTACCAAATAAATGCTCAAGTGGAACATTGAGGGAGTAAGCTTGTTTCCACCTACAGAGCCGGGAGAAGGACCTGCAAATTTACAAACCATATTGTCTTTATAAATCTTTCATAAATTTTGTAAAACCCTTTTTTTAAAAGCTAACCTAAAAATGCAAGGAGTGTAAATCTTACCTGTTAAGTTTTAGGATGAAGATGAGGGAAAAAAACCACCTTAGATCGTGTTGGCATCGTGCCAAAAGACAAGAAGACACTGAGTCACCACTACAAAGTAAAACGAGAAAATTAACTCAACCAGACGAAGAAGTACACCTACTCAAGCTCTGTTAATCAGTTTGCATGCTCAAGACAAACACAATCCTCGAGTCCTAAAGAAAAACTAGTATCTACACTCGCTGTAAACCACATCAACCTTTAAAGACCAAAAACCACTCACAACCTCTCTCAAGACAGTCACAGCTTTTGAATATAGAAGCAAGCTGCCGAAACTTAAAGGTGTTTATAGGTCTCCAATGGCCGCGAGCTCTCATCTCAGCCAACAAGACAAAGGAACCCTCACTCTGCTAAACAAATGAATAGGGTTTGGGAGTTATAAGCCAACCCTTGTGTGGATAAAACCATCCCACATGTCCTTCTAAATATTTCCTCCAGTGTGGGTAGAATTCCATAGTCAGCGCTGCAACAAAATGATTTACAATCAACCAATGATCATTATAAACTATACATTATATGATTTCCCATAATTTGATATTTACCATGGTGTATTGTTACTTAGTGAATCGACTATAGGATATAACATGAATATTTATGTTTATTCTAGAGTTTTTCTTTGATAATAAATCAAGTTGGATAGGTATGTTTCTTAGCTAGGTTTTATGGAAATAGTGAGAAGACCATGTGTAACTTATAACCATAGTAAGAAGAGGAGCTAAGGACTCTTGGAAGTTAGACTTTGTGTGTTATATTTGAAGGAGTGTTCGGTGAACTGAAGACCAAAAATGTTAAAGAAATCCAAATAAAATTCTAAGAACTTAATGATGAAATTATAATGAAAAGCATAAGTAACTTGGTCATTCTTTGAGAGAAGGACGTTTATAGAGTCTTGAAGTGAAGGTGGCTATGAGAAACACCAAACAGTATGGAGTGAACTTAAGCCCAAATTGTGAGCTATATTTCTCTCTACATAAATTATAAATAACCATTATGGTAAACAAAAATAACAGTGCTCTTTAGATTTTTAAAGTATAATATTCAGTTGATTGGAGGAACTTTTGACAGTACTTGTTCTTGAAAATTTTTAACCCATGTTTATGTAGTTGGTAAACGTCATTATGGAGTTAGTTATAAATACAAACTATGGAGTTGTAATGACAGAAAAATATTAACATTAACTCCTTGAAAACAAGCAGCATATTAAAACATTTTCTAAGACTAGCATCTTAATCATGCTAGGGAAGTAGCTTCTCGACTTGAAATTAAATAACACCCTACTAGATCATACGCTTACCTGCTAAACCTATAAGAAACCAACAATCCAATTGAGTTAGTTGAAAGATAAGTAAGCCCCGATCACACACAAGAATTATTCCCTACTTGACAAAAGATAAGCATCAGTATATGTAACAGCAACAAAATGCAAGTCCTTTTCTAACTCTGATAGAATAACAGCTGCTAAGTCATTAATAGCACTAACACAAGTTTTTAATATTACACCTTTTAGTTTACAGGTTATTATAAAGAAGCGATCCCATGTTCTTTTATAAACTGTTTCATTTTCCGATAACCATTAGCAGGTACTTAGCTGCGACTTTAGACATTTTATTTCACTTGAAAAATTTTAAATTTTTACGAATTTTTGGGATATTACATGTGGTATCAGAGCACAAGGTTCAAACACTAGGCCTGAATGTAGCTCAAGTTTCTTATGTGGAACAGTAAATTTAAATAAATATGCTGATGTTGTTTTCTTTGAATGATACACCCAAAGAATTTTGTTTCTGAGTTAATGATAGGTTTGGATAGATTGGAAGAATATGTGGATGAGGAATCTCCTTACACTGAATGAAATAATCTTCAAAAACAACATATACAAGAACAGATAACTAATAATTCTTTCGAACTACTACAAACAATTAAGGAATAGAAATCAGAGACGGAATCGGTTAAGAAAGAAAATGAGAGGATTTTGAGAGCTCAGGAGGAGCTAAATCAGATCTTAATATAAAGATGTCATATTGAGGGAAAAAGTAATAGAATTGAGTCTGAACATATAGGTTATCAACATAAATATAAAAATACAAAACAAGTTAAAAATGAAAGTAGCTCATCTTTTGAAGTATATGGTGATTTACATGAACAAAAATTTCATTATACTAGTGATAGTAGTGAAGATAACCACCATACTAGGAAGAGAAAATTTAAACCTTATGAAGAAATCTCTGGGGAGTTCAAGAATATCAAGCCACCAACCTTTAATGGAGAAACTGAGAAGGGGGAAGAAGAAGAATCCTGGCTGTCCGGGATGAAGAAATACTTCCAAATTTATAACTACTCTAATCAACTGAAGGCCATGATGGCTATTTATAATCTTACGGGAAAAGCTGATATATGGTGGTAGGACTTAAAAAGAGTAAAAGGTATAAGGGAGAAAAACATAAATTGGAGTATATTTAAGAAATATTTCAAAAATAAATTTTTATCTAAACAATACTATGAGGAAAGGGCTAAGGAATTCTACGAGCTAAAACTTGGTACAATGAATATGAAAGAACTGAATAGTAAATTTCTAAGTCTGCTCAGGTATGTGCCATATATTGTGGACGATAAACCTAAGGTACAGTGGTTTCTCAGATGTTTACCTTATCATATAAAGGACAAAATTGAGTATGACAATTCAAAAACATTAGAAGAAGCAATGAGAAAAGCGAATTTCTGTTATGAACAGAATCGTAAAAAGGAGAGCATGGCCAACTGGAAGGCCAAAAGGAATAATAACTTTGAACAGAAAAAGAAAGAGTTTGTGCCTAATCGAAATTCTAAGAATAATAACACTAGAAATTTTCCTAGTAAGAATTTCCAAGGGAACAAAAGTAATTCACAGACCAATCCAAATAATCAAAGGAATAAAGAATCTGCTAACAAACATAGTAACTATACAAAGAACTTTGAACGAAAGGAACCCATAAAGTGTTGGGAATGAAATGGTCCGCATTATGCATTAGTCTACCCAAATCGGAAGAAGACTGTTGGCAACATACACACAATACATGAGGAGATGATTGTTGGTGATCTAGTGAGGACAATGCCCAGGATCAATGTAGGATTAGAGAACCGACAAGCAGATTATGAAACTTCTATGGTGGAGGTGGAAGGTAAGATAAATCAAATACCTATATCTATTTTAATTGACCCAGGAGCTAGTTTAAGCTATATTTCTCCTAATTTAGTATAAAAGTGTAAGCTTCCAGTTGAAAAGTTTGCAAGTTCTTGGTTAGTTCAGTTAGCTACTGGTTCAAAGAGAAAGGTAATTAGCTTTGTTAAAAATTGTGCAGTAACTATCGATCAGTTTGAAACTTTTGTTAAGCTCAATGTGCTACCTTTAGATTCATATGATATGTTAATTGGTATGGATTGGTTAGAGCAGCATAGGGTGGTCTTGAATTGCTTTGATAAAACCTTTACTTACATAAATAACGATGGAAAGTTAATAACTGTAAGGGGAATCCCTAGGAAAACAACTGTATGGCAGATTTCTACTTTGCAGATTAATAGAGTTGTTAGGAAAGGCTATAAGGCTTATGCAGTAACAGTAATTGATGAAGAAAACCTTAACAATTTAGATAAATTAAAATTGGAAGATATTTTGATTCTAAGGGAATATCTAGATGTATTTCCGGAAGAAATTACGGGACTTCCTCCAAAACGGGAATTAGATTTTACTATTGAGATGGTACCTAGTGCAGTGCCCAGCTCAAAAGCCCCTTATCGGATGAATATAATAGAATTAAATGAACTTAAGTCACAGTTAAAAGAACTTATTGATAAGAATTACATTAGACCCAGTGTGTCTCCCTGGGGGGCACTTGTTATCTTTGTTAATAAGAAGGATGGAACTCTACGACGATGTATAGATTATAGTCAATTAAATAAAATGACTATCAAGAAAAAATACCCGTTACCTCACATAGATGATCTGTTTGATCAGCTACGTGGAGCCATGGTGTTTTCAAAGATTGATTTACGGTCTGGATACCACCATGTCTAAATCAAAGATGAAGACATCTTTAAAACATCCTTTAGGGCTCGATATGGACACTACGAGTTTGTTGTTATGCCCTTCGGGCTTACTAATTCTCCAGCTATTTTTATGTGTCTGATGAATAATGTAATGCACAAATATCTGGATAAATTTGTGGATGTATTTATTGACGATATCTTAATTTACTAAAAATATGAAGAGGAACATAAAGAACACTTCAAAATTGTCTTGCAAGAGTTACGAGAGCATCAAATTTTTGCAAAATTTAGTAAATGTGACTTATTTAAAGATAAAATCCAGTATTTAGGTCATGTGGTGACTAAAGAAGGAATTTCTATTGACCCCAAAAAGATAAAGGCAATTGAATATTGGCCAGTCTCAAAAGACATAACTAACATCTGATCATTCATGGGGATTACTGGTTATTAGCGTCGATTCATCGAAGGGTTTTCAAGAATTGCAAATCCTATAACCTCTTTGCAGGAAAAGGGGAAGAAATTTGATTGGAATCAAAAGTGCAAAGATAGATTTTAAAAGTTAAAAACATTATTAACCACCGCACCAATTCTAAGAATTGTTGACCCTAATAAATATTTTATAGTATGTATTGATGCATGAAATGACGGTTTAGGTGGAGTATTAACTCAGGAAGGACAAGTCATTGCTTATGAGTCTAGGAAGCTAAAGATTCACGATAAAAATTATGTGACCTATGACTTAGATTTAGCTGCTGTCATACATGCCTTAAAGATGTGACATCATCATTTAATTGGAAGGAAGTTTATATTAATGACAGATAATAAAGGATTGAAATACCTATTAGATCAACCTAACTTGAATGCTAGGCAAGTTAGGTGGCTAGATTTTCTAAGTGAATATGATTTTGAAATTCAACACATTAAAGGAAAGGAGAATGAGTTTGCTGATGCATAAAGTAGAAATGCAAAGCTGAATTTTACAGTAGCCATCAACACTTATACAACAGACTTGGATGAACAACTTGAAGCTGGAATAGAACAAGATGAAAATTACCAAAAATTACAATAAAAAGTAAAAGAGAATTTAATAGAAAGTCTAAGTACAGGGTACAGCTTGAATGAAAAAGGATTATTACTATATAAAGACAGATTATACATACCTAATGTACCTAAGATTAAGCTGTTAATTTTAAATGAAATTCATAAAACTCCTTATTCAGGGCATTCGGGTTATCAGAAAACTATAACCATGCTAAGAAAGGATTATTTCTGGCCAAATATGAAAAATGAACTGGCAGAATATATTGCTAGATGCTTCGAATGTCAGCAAGTAAAAACTGAACGTCAACATCCAGCCAGGCTACTTCAGCCATTGCCTATTCCTAGCTGGAAAGGAGAGATAATTAGCCTTGATTTTGTTACGGGATTACCTAGAAATCGGAACTTAAATGACTCAATAATGGTAGTGGTTGACAAATTGAGTAAGGCAGCCCATTTTATACCTGTAAAAACTACTTATAAAGTTGCAAATATTGCCGATATTTTCTTTAAAAAAAATTCCGTTACATGGAATACCAAAGGTGATAATTTCAGACCAAGACCCTAAATTTACAAGTAATTTTTGGAAATATTTGTTTAAAGGATTAAATACTACGTTAAAATTTAGTACCTCTTTCCATCCTTAAACTGATGGACAGACTGAAAGAGTAAATCAGGTCTTGGAGGATCTACTCAGAATGTACGTAGAGGAGCATCCAGGTAAATGGGAAGATTATTTACACCTGGTAGAATTTGCTTACAATAATCATTATCAAGCTTCAGCTAGGTATAGTCCTTTTGAAATTCTGTATGGAAGGAAATGAAATACTCCCATCTCTTGGAGTAATCCAGTGAACAGGTTAGTATTAGGACCTGAATTATTGAAATAATGGAGTTAATTGTAAAATAGGTACAAGGTAATTTGAAAATTGCGCAATATCGATAGAAAAGTCAAGCAGACCTTAAATGAACTCCAAAAAAGTTCCAGGTAGGCGAACATGTTTTTATTAAGGTGAGACCCAAAAAGAGTTCTTTGAGGTTGGGTAGTTGTGCCAAGATAGAACCTCAATATTGTGGTCCTTTTGAAATACTGTCCAGGATGGGACAGGTAGCATATCAATTAGCTCTACCACCAAATCTAAGAGTTCACAATGTTTTTCACATTTCTGTATTAAAAAAATATGTACATGATGCTACTCATGTTATTAATTGGAATGATGTGCAGGTGGAACTCGAAGGAGATTTTCTGGTGGAACCGGACTGTATCCTCGAAACAGAGGGAGATTTCGCTTCGGAATCGCACTATTGGTCAGTTGAAGGTGCAATGGGAGCACCTTAGTCCAGAAGAAGCCACCTGGGAATGAGAAAGTCATATGCGGGATGCATATCCAATTCTATTTCAAGAAAACTTTGCGGACGAGGAATAAATAACATCGAGGACGATGCTATAAATTAAGGGGGTGTCTATGTCACATGCCCCAATTTGATAAAACAATTTAATTTTATTTGAGGAACATTGTGCTATATTTTATGCTAAGTTTGTAATTGATCACCAAGTGGGGTTAAGAATAATTAATGTAATTCAGAATATTTTATTTATAAATAAATAGATGATGATATAACAGCTTAGGGAAGCTGTTAAAAGAGTGTTAACTGGTCACTTGGTGGAGGAGATTGGGTGGAGAGTACACTGACAAGTGGCAGCATCCTCAAACTACTTCCAACTGTTCCNTTGTGGTCATGATTCCCCAAGAAAGTGGAATTGGAGCAGGTGGCTCATTAAGTGAAAACTGACCCAGAAGACCTAGGCATTTCTATAAAATTTTCCATTGAAGACAGCTGAGGATGCTCATTCTGAGAAGTGATCATTCAGGGTGAATGAGTTGCTCATGAGAAATTCGATGGAGGGGATTAATGAAGTGAGTTTGAGGGGTTAACTATTGAGACTGAACTTATTACAGCTATTAGGCTGAAGTTCTTACTGCTGTGAGCAGATTTGGATTACTGAGGTAATTTGACCAATCATGTGACAGAATCTCTTAAGGACATATCCTTCACCCAATACTCTACCAGGAGGACCAGGGAACAAGCTCGAGGGTCCTGAGGAAGTGCAGTCTAAGATTTCTCTACGAGTTGGTTGGGAGGAACGGCCTCTTTAAGCTGTTATCACCTCATCATTGACATGTTCTATTTGTTTCATGTTATTATATTTATTTACTGTCTTCAGTAAAATGTTTACTAGTTTTCAAATACAGGCATGCTAGTATTTTATTAGGGTTATTAAGAAAAGAGTAACTGTGTATTGATGGACTTAGTAATTGACAGATTATGTTAGAAATAGTAGTAAATATGCTAAATGGGAAATAAATAGAAATAGATTTTCATACTGTATTTTTCCATGCATGGCTTAGGCAGTACTCTAGTACAGCTGGGTGTTTAGGTAGATATGATGATTCTTATTTAACCCTGGATGAAAAATGTAACTAAATTATGCTATAGTTTGCTTATGATTTTATTCTGTAAGAAACAATAAACACTTTATCTATTGAATGTATTTACTTCAAACAAGAACTAAACATAGGTATTTAAAGATATTTAGTAATCAAACTAAATATAGAACTATTTTAATACTATTATTCTTTCTAAATACAATAGATTCAGTTTAACAAATAAACATAGGAATAGTAAACAGACTATCACTTAGGGTTTATGTTAAGATAGTTTTCAATAAAATATTAAAATAATTTATTTCCAGACAATATGTGTCTCTGTATTAAAACATAAGTTTCTACTGTAACCTCAAGATAGCTATCTAAGTTCATGAAAGATAAAATTAATCCTAGTATTTACCCTAAATCTTTCCTTTATAAGAATTATAACAGCTGTAAAAAAATCATTGAAGGAAAAATAATAAAACAGAGTTAAGAATTTTTCATGTAAAACTTATTCTTTCACCGAAATATAGGGTATACTTAAAAATTAACCGTTATGAGCCAAACAGAGTAATAATAGTACTCTTAGCATAGTAAAAATTTCCATAAATACATTGCACTGTAAATCCTTTTAATCACGTGATAATAATTAAAATAATACTATAACCATTTATTAAGAATAATATCAAATAGGAAGAAATGGCTTATTGCCTTTAGAATTGCAGGTTAAGACTCAGTCCTGTCAAAATCTTAGCTAAAACAAGATAATATATATCGAACAGTAACCATACATTACTGACAAGTAAAAACCCTTAATCCATTTACAAATACTGAGTGATTAACAGTGTTTTCTTTTCCTTTAAAATCTATTTTTAAAAACTAAAAATTAACCAGACAGAGGTCGACAGCCTCGTAGGGATTAGAGTTGAGCTCTATCAAAAGAAGTAAAAGAATTTTACACTGTTTAGGGTGTAAAGGCTTAGAATTAAAACTATTTTATCACGGCTACTATAGACTTCATCCTCCCTACACAAATTACCCTCTAACGGTTTCGAAACTCATACAGAAACAAGCAAGTAAGAAACAACAAGCTAGCAGGTAAACCGAGGTCATGCCTTTTTCAATCGCAAAGAACCTAACTTCCAACCACCACAACAAATTGCAGGAAGAAACCCTCATTTGCAACCAGGTCTTACCAAATAAATGCTCAAGTGGAACATTGAGGGAGTAAGCTCGTTTCCACCTATAGATCCGGGAGAAGGACCTACAAGTTTACAAACCATATTGTCTTTATAAATTGTTAGTAAATTTTGTAAAACCCTTTTTTTAAAAACTAACCTAAAAACAAAATGAGTATAAGTCTTACCTGTTAATTTTTGGGATGAAGCTGAGGGAAAACGACCACCTTAGATCATGTTGGCACCATGCCAGAAGACAAGAAGACACTGAGTCACCACTGCAAAGGAAAACAAGAAAATCAACTCAACCGGATGAAGAAGTACACCTGCTCGAGCTCTGCCAATCCGTTTGCAGGCTCAAGACAAACACAATCCTCAAGTCCTGAACAAAAACTAGTATCTCCAGTAGCTGTAAACTACGTCAACCTTTAAAGACCAAAAACCACTCATGACCTCTCTCAAGAAAGTCACAACTTTTGAATATAGAAGCAAGCTGTCGAAACTTGAAGGTGGTTACAGGTCTCCAATGGCCGTGAGCTCCCAACTCGGATAACAAGACAAAAGAACCCTCGCTCTGCTAAACAAATGAGTAGGGTTTTGGAGTTATAATTCATCCCTTGTGCTGATAAAACCATTCCACGTGTCGTTCTAAATATTTCCTCCAGCGTGGGTAGAGTTCCATAGTCAGTGCTACAACAAAATGATTTATAATCAACCAATGATCATTATAAACTATACATTATATGATTTCCCATAATTTGATATTTACCATGGTGTATTGTTACTTAGGGAATAGACTATAGGATATAACATGAATATTAATGTTTATTCTAGAGTTTTTCTTTGATAATAAATCAAGTTGGATAGTTATGTTTCTTAGCTAGGTTTGATGGAAATAGTGAGAAGACCATGTGTAACTTATAACCATAGTAAGAAGAAGAGCCAGTGTCTCTTGTAACTTAGCCTTTGTGTTATATTTGAAGGAGTGTTCGGTGAACTGAAGACCAAAAACATTAAACAAATCCCATAAAATTCTAACAAGTTAATGATGAAATTACAATGAAAAGCATTAGTAACTTGATCATTCTTTGAGAGAAGGATGTTTATAGAGTCCGAAGTGAAGGTGGCTGGGAGAAACAACAAACAGTATGGAGTGAACTTAAGCCCAAATTTTGAGCTATATTTCTCTCTACACAAATTATAAATAGCCATTACGGTAAATTAAAATAACGGTGCTCTTTAGATTTTTAAAGTATAATATTCAGTCGATTGGAGTAACTTTGGATAGTACTTGTTCTTGAAAAGTTTTAACCCATGTTTATGTAGTTGGTAAACATCATTATAGAGTTATTTATAAGTACAAACTATGGATTTGTAACGACAGAAAAAGATTAACACTACCTCCTTGAAGACAAGCAACATATTAAAACATTTTATAAGACTAGCATCTTAATCATGCTAGGGAAGTAGCTTCTCGAATTGAAATTAAATAACACCCCACTGGATTATACGCTTACCTGCTAAACCTGTAAGGAACTAGCAGTCCAATTGAGTTAGATGAAAGCTAAGCAAGCCTCGATCACACACAAGAATTCTTCCCTACTTGACAAAAGATAAACATCAGTATATCTAGCAGCAGCAAAATGCAAGTTTTTTTCCAACTCTGATAGAATTACAGCTGCTAAGTCATTAATAGCACTAACACAAGTTTTTAAGATTACACCTTTTATTTTACAGGTTCTTATAAAGAAGCAGTCCCATGTTATTTTATAAACTGTTTCATTTTCCGATAACCATTAGCAGGTACTTAGCTGCGACTTTAGACATTTTATGTCACTCAAAAAATTTTAAATTTTTATGGATTTTTGGGATATTGCAAGAGATGTGGTTTAGAATGACGAATTTATTGATTCTTTCTATATTATTTTCCTGAACAAAAGGAAGGAAAGGGGTTAGGTGGATACATAAAAAAGTTATACCTACAAGACTATTGTGACTAGTACTGAGTGCCTCATATAGTAAGGGGAGGTAGAGGAACATAGTTTCTTGACCAATTATTGATTTCTTTTTTCTTTTTGTTATTTGTGTAGTTTCGGTATGTCTCACTCATTTTTTGAAGCTAGGTGTATGCAACTATGTGATGATGGAGTCTAGTTTGTTTTTCTAGCTCTATCATCTTTTGTGTCGTATGGGTATTTATCAATCAGTGTTGAATATCTCAGTTGATTGGTTGATGGGACTTGATTGATGTGTTGTAATGTCCTTCCTTCCAGTTTCATGCCGTCCACCTTATTGATCCATGCCTAGTGTCTATAATTCATTTAGTACACTTACTTGTTTTCCCTCGTTTGGCATTGATTCATGCATCTCATTCGTAGCATTGACATTGGTTCATGTCCCTATCATTCATTCGACAATTGAACTATACAAATGGGGTTGGCACTTATGCAATAGCCTATTCTATCGTCCTAAGTAGCTACATATTTGGTAGTTACTATTTATTTCCTATTGATCCTTAGGCTAGCTCATTAAATGTGTATCAACGGGTTTCCATTGGTCATCCAATCGTTGTTGTATGATTCATATATGCTAGTGCTATACCCATTGAGAAATAAGTTTCATCAAGTGGAATTGGTCTCTTTCCTATTTTCATATAGTGCTTGGCTTTAGGACAATCAGTAGGATCGTGTGTCATGCATAAATCCCTCACCCCAAGTACTGTCACTTTTGATCTGTTCCCTAGGTAATATTGTATCTATATCTTGTGTATTGTGCCATCGCCCAAAGTGTATCGATCACCTATCGGTGGTTTACCTTGGCTCATTAGGTATGATGATGGTTTTTTTGTTCGGTACCAGTGACCTTAGTTTCTTCCAGGTTAGCATTAGTAACCACTCTGTTATCTACATCCATTTTGTGCTGATCCACCTCATTAAACCGGCGGCTCTAGATTTAGGTGGTGTTGATCGGTGCATGGGTCTGCCTCATTGTTGGTTGAGTGAAACAAGATCATACTTGGTTACGTCAGTTGGATCATTCGGTGTTGATTTCCTTAGTTAGTTGATCAGTATTCAATTGTAGGATCAATATAACATAACGATAATCAGTGTTTGGCTTTCTCAATTGGGTCACTTAGTAAAGAAATCGGGGCAGTGTGTCACTATCAAATATGCCATGGGTTTTAGGTTCTTCCATCTAATTTCTCCTAGTAAAGGGTATTGCTATGCCACAATAAAGTCTTCTCTTATCAGTGGTAGTCTCTATGATAGTGAAAGTAGTAGTAAAGTGAAAGAATCTCACCATCTCAGGGTTTATTGGTTCCCCCGACCAAATAAGAGTATATTGCAGTAGCCATGAAGCTCTTCCATAAAGTTGGTATAGGGATACTAATAGGTCTAGTTCTAGAAGGTGGAACCAAGACTGGAAGGTTTTGATTTAGGTTGATTGGTACTAGGGTAAAAGGGTAAAAGTAAGGATGAAGGTTGTTCTTATCCCGTTCTGAGAAGAGGGTCATAATAGTGGTACCTCTAAAGATTCATAAAGGCAAGTGTGATCTCCTTGTAGTCTAAAGCTCATCCATCCCATCCAAGAATGAGTATCTCTGATGGGCCTGACATAATCCAAGCCATACATAATAAGTTAAATGATATCTGCTACAGTTAAACCCTCTGGGCTACTTAACCATCCAGCTGTGTTTCCTCATCAGTTCTAGTTGTATATGACCTATATAGTTAGGAGTTTACTTATATTCTAAGTTATATTCCCTTATAAATAACTTAATAAAAGACTACCTTACTTATTTATAACCTATCTTAACTTTTATTAAAGAGATACTTACTAATTCCTACTCACTAATATAAGCTAACTTATTTATTAAGAGGAAGATATAAAGGATAATACCACCTTAATTATAAGATAGAATTCCTAACCCAATAATTTGAACTAAGAAACAAATACATTAACTAGAGCCTATGGTCCTGGTTTGTTGGTTGACCTATGTACCAAGCATTTATAAAAAGGACTTTGCTAATCACTAAAGGAAATAAGCTAACCTCAGACCTAATGTATTATATTCTCAGGTGTTCTGGTCCTAATGAAACCTAAGGAGAGATTTTGTGTACGAAACTTTGTTGTTGTCTCCATCTCTGGTGTTTTTTCTAGATGAAGAATGAAGATAGGAAACATGTGGCTAAACCCGAACAGCTCAATCCCTCCTCTTTCAAAACAATAGTGAATAAGATAGGAGTTCATGGTTCATAGATAAAATATGTGGTTCTTGTGTTTCCCAGATCAATGACGTGGTTCTTGTATCATGAAGAGATAAAGACAGGTGTTGATTCCTGTTTATAAGAGAGAAATATTGGTTCTTGTAGGTGGTTGTTCCTCTTCTGTAATCTCCACTGATACCTTGCAGTTATACCAGTTTGATATCAATGTGGAGACAAGGTCCCAGTTTCTTTTTAGTAGGTTCGCTTGCTGAATTCTACCGAATATTAACTAGAGACCCGATCCTTTAAATTGTTTTTTTTTCCAGTTGTTGAGTCCTCTGCTGTAGGAGTTGTTGATGAAGGAGTGTAATTATCGGGTTCAACCATTTAAGTAGTGTAACTAGTGGTCCCAAGGAAGGGTATAAGCAAGGTCTTGGTCCCTAACCTACCAATTTCATATCTCACTATCATGAGGATCGGAATCCGTCTTTCGTGGTGTGATCCATGTGTCATATTTTGTCAAGGTTTTCTTATCAAAAGAGAGGACTTGAGTTGTCTTGCTATGGAACTTGTATTGTAAGTTTATCCATCATATGTATAAAGGGTTAGACCAAGGAGTTCGTGATGTTCATGATTGATAGTCATAGTAAGAGGGAGACCCATAGTCAGGATAAGAAAATATAGATTCAGGGGTAGAGGCTATTCATAAGTGAGAGCATCAGTAGATAAAGAAGTAGGAGCATCACCTTGTGGGAATACTGATGAATAGTGAATGTTTATTGTGTCTCTAGCAAGATGAGCCTTAGATCCAGTGTTTGATGCAGTGGGTTAAGAAGATGATGAAGGAGATAAAGATTGAGGACAAACAGGTTGTAGAGCTAGTCGAAATATTCTTATTACCCTGACATTCCCTCCCTACAAAGGCATGCACAAGTTGGGTTCTATCCTTTCTTATTATTTTTGGTCATGAAACAGTGAGAGGACCCAGCAATAAATAACTTGTTGGATGTACCTAGAGATGGGTTCTAGGATTTGCAGTTAAAATCCCTTGCATACAATTAGGATTCTGAATATTTTCATGTTGTTATAAACCTTTGCTTCAAAGCTTACTAGAACATGATGTTGGAGAAAATTTATGAGATACACAGGATTTCCCACACATATAATTGATGCTTATAATGATAAGTGCAATCAATTCTAAACATTGTTACATGCACATGAGACTCCTAGGAGGCATTATGGTCAATGGGGCATTGGGAATATTTATTGACTAAACAAGGAAGAAAGAGCTATCTAAAACATTAGACACTAGAAGTGCAATAGGAGGAAGAGGACATAGGGAAAAATCTAATCCTGCTCGAGAAAGAAGGCCCGGTCGAGGTTCCTTCCCCTGGAACAACGTTAACCAATAAAAGGAAGGTGACTACCATAGAGCCTACTGCAGAACCTATATAAAAAAAGGGAAAGAAATCTTGATAGACCATTGTAGCTACTCAGGACAAAACCATTAAAGAATAGGAATTATACTAAATAGGAGGATACAAGGCCCACTACAACTAATTTTTTGAATAACACGTTCGACCCCATAACTGGATTTGCACTGGGTTACTCACCTCCCACAACTGCTCCTAGGAAAATAATGAAGACACCTACAAGGTCACCCCACATAAATTCTTCAAGTGTAATTCCAGAAGTGGATAATTCACTACAACATGTAGAAAATGTGAATTAATCCTTTATGTGCCTTCACTAGACTTTGCAACAACAATTTAACGAAGTAGTTGCAGAAGCACATAAAAAACCAGAAGAGTGGCTCCTAAAAATCTACTCAGACATTGAAGAGGTGTGGGAGGTTTTTGAGGAGGAGAGTAAAATAGTCCAAAATGTCACTTTAATCCTCCAATGCATATCCCACTTCAAGAAGGCTCCATAGAGTAGTGAAAAATAGAAGACAATGGAGACAAAGAAAGTAGCAAAAACTGAAGGGTGGGAAGAAGAGGAAGATAGACATAAGGAAGCAAAGGCAATGGATGATAGGAACATATTGGAGATAGAGGTAGTGCTCTCACCCAGAATCAACCAAGATCAGGAGAAGTTGCATGAATTGTATAAGCTAGCCAACAAAAGCGATACCCTATTGCCGAATATTACTTATGTTAATAAGATTTTGGAGCCACAGGAGAGGAAAAAAATAAAGGTGGGGTGTGCTAAATAATATAGAACAATAAGGTATGAAATAATAAGATACATAAGAAGTATCTTCAATAAAGGTCCTTCTCACTGCATATCAAAATAGAAGGCACAGAGTGGTACTCAAGAAGAATAAACAATGAGGTGCATGAAGGAAAGTAAAAGGAGAGTAAAATAGTTTTTGCGTTAGAAAAAACTGAAATTGGATGTAGGGAATTTGTTGAAACAAATAGGGAACAACAACAAAAGAAGGCACGAAAGTGAGAAGATCCTCATATTAAGGCACCCGGTTGGTGGGGGTTGTGAAACCCATATAGTGGTGCTGGATTTGAGAGGTTAGAAAGAAATCCTAAGAATCATAAAGGAAAGTGTGATAAAAAAAATTATTTGCCTGGTTGTCCAGGCATCATATCATATCCAATGTCTAAATCTCGTCCCCATCTAACAAGGTTTCTATGGTAGACCATCAATCCCAAGTCATCCAGAAGTTAAATGATATAAGCAAAAGGTAAACCCTGTTGGCTGACCATCCATCCATATTTGGTGCTTCTAAGATAAGGTCATGGGTTGTTGGGAATCCATAACTCCATCGTCCTAGGGTGAGACGGTATAAAAGTAAGGTTGTGTTTTTTTATTCCATCCCTCCCCGTCCCATATAAGTGAATATATTTACTTCCTAAGCACTCATGAAGTTCATGATCTAGAGTTATACGAGGTGCTAGATGTTTCGGTGGATAAAGAGTTTTTGGTAAACCAAAGTAAGGTAAGGGAGAAAGGTTTCATAGTAAGAGTACGGTACCTCCCTTCCCTCCAAAGCATGACTCAATCAAATGTTTATTTGCCTTTGAACACCTGTGAATTCTTATAAGGTAAGTTAATTGAGCCATCCAGTCTCAAAAGGTTAGTTAATATGTAAGTCATGTGATGAGTTGGTAACTAGTCGGTCACACATTAAGTAAAGGGTGTGAAAGCACGCTCGACCAAAGTGAGAGGGATTTATTGTCAAGTTTATAATTTCTTGCAAGAATTCCTTCCATTCACAAAGATTAGATGATGCAATGTTGACTAAATCCAAGCAGTTCCAACAACCCAGTCTTGGGTGATTAGTTGTAGGTCCAACTTACAATAATCTAGTAGTAGGAAGAGAAAAGGAATGAAAATGTTGTTTAAAGCGCCTACCTACTGTCAATTGTAATTTTATGTATATATAAGGCTAAAAAAAGAATCCTAATAGGTAATTCTTCAAGGTAATAGCATCCCAACGAAGCTGAGGAAGTAATCTAGGTTAACTCTCACCATACTCATCTAAACGCTTTCCCAGACTGTAAGTATACTGGTGAGCTAAAATAAGATCTAAGACTATAACAGATATATACTACTAATACTATGTCCATAAGAAGCTTAGTGATGGTGGAACGTGTTAGCGCTACAAAAAGTCTAATCTAAATGGGTTGCTTACAAGGGAAAGGGATATGTTGATAGCTCCTAAGAATCCCAAGAACTGTGTATATCTGAGGGAATTCCTCATTATTGGGTAACTATAATGTGTGGAACATGTGTTTATTCTACCTACCAAAGTCGTTACTGGGGTAAGGGACCAATCATCCTGTGCCTCTATCCATCCAATCATCATAGGTTTATGGGAAGGTAAGGTCTTAACCAATCCAATCTGGTGCTTCTAGGGTATCATAGCATGCCATCCTAGCTAAGTACATTCATGCAAGTAAATATCATGCTCTAAGCACCGCATTCATCCAAGCTAGGTTTTCTTACCAGTAGAGTTGTCTTCGATGCTTATTATGATTGGAATTGTCAATAGTGATAGAAATTGACCTTGGAAATTGTGTTTTTGATTGGAAATAGTGTTAGCAACAGAAGATACACATGTTACAATTCATATTCGCATGCCCTGTATTCTTTAGATTCTATCCAATTAAATTAGTGAACCAGCAGGACATACACTTTGATCCTTAATGTTTCCCACTACAGACAACAACACTTAACACCCTCCCTGCTTTGGTGATGGTGATCCATACCACTTGCACCCATGATCAGAGAGTACCACTAATACTCTATACCCAGGAGTACAATTGTAGGATGGATGCAAGCAAGCGCATAGATGAGAGAAATGTATAACAAATATTTGTTCCACAATATAAGGGTTTTGTCATGTGTATTTGTTGTTTACAAGCTTCATGAAGGTCCACAACAAATGATAGAAACAATTGAGGTGAGTTATATCGGAAGTCAGTCAGTTAGTACGAGAAAATGTCGTGGAACATGAATGATCACCTGCAACGAGCATTATGTCAATGAAAAAAATAAAATAAAAACTTACAGCATGAGTTCTGGGAAATCATTTTGATACACTTACCGCTTGAGTCCTCGGAAATCTTTTTGTACACAACTTGAGTCTGTGGGAATTGCATTGGTTATTTGCTCCATGGGTACATTGCATAGTCATTGGGACAATATTTTCTCCATGAATCTATTGATTTTCAGTGCCTAGTTAGTTAGTTGAGCCACCTACAGCTATATATCTCACACACTAAGCTGTGGTATATATATGTAGACATACTAGTTCTTTATTAATTTACTTAACTTCTTCCATTACAAAGTATAGGTGCCCAAGATGGCACTTTATGGATTTCAGAAACAATACTCTCATTTACAATCCCACCCCCATTCACCCAGTATGCACCTCAACATAGAGATAGCTTTCACTCACGACCAAACAACGTAGTATTCTATATGTGATATACACAAATGAGCAACGTGATATGAAAACACTTCCATATTTTTAAAATTAGTGGTATCACCACACCACATGGTGTTACCACTTGTTGTCGCTTGTTGCTGGACACACTCATCCAAATTATTAGGGGCGTATATGTATCCGAAGCAGAATAGTCAGAATAACGATTGTACAAAGGATATGAAGCATAAGTAAGTATCGCAGGATGGCTAAGCATAAGGTAAATAAGGGTAATCAGGTTTCAAAACAGAAGGATCAGAAAAAGACCTCAAATTGTCATCGTCGCAAAGCATCTACGAATGCGTATGGCTAGCGGTTGGCATAAGTTGTTTCATTTGAAGTGTTAGGCATCTTCTAAGCATTAGGCTCCAAAGCATGCTACAAATCATAATAAGTGGTTGACTAGGTTTACTAGTTATGAAAGATGTACATTTATGACTAGTACGTATGGCTATCCGAAGTCTGAGAAGGATATAATAAGTAAAAGGCTCACCAGAAATGTAAATCCGAATTTGAACAAGTGCAATTGGTTTTGTGGGTGAGTCTTGGCCTTTCGAAACACTAGTCAATTGGATATGGTTCATTCATTAGTATACATTGTATACAAATCGTAAATAGAAGGCCAAGCCCAGACTTAGTCGGGCTATAAGTAGATCCGGAAACGACGCTCTTCACCTTCGCAAGTGAATCAAAAGGAATGGCTCCTCGGGTTGGGCCTCTTCAAAACATTACTAATTGTTGCATAATGGTGACTGAGCCCAGCACGTGCATGTCTCTGCATTCTGTCGATTTAGTACTCTCTGAAACAAAAATGTCTTGGAGGCTGGAGCTATACATGGTTCTCTACGGGCGACGGTCTACGTGATTTAGAGCGCCCACCCCTGATAACGCATTTGAGTTGTATGCAGGGGAGATCGCAGGTGGGGTTCATTGAGGTTGATAGTGTAAATTGTACTCTCGAGCATACCATGAATAGTTTTTATTTGGAGCTTAATACGATATACTTTCTTCCTACAAAACTTGTAGTCATCAGGAATACCAGTCGTAGTCGTAACTTGGCTTAGCCAGCTTTTTACTTAGGGTTGTATCACATAAAGATGAGTTCCTGAACCAGAAACGATCTGCTACTAGCCTTGTTCTGCAATTCATTCGAACGGGAATAATGGGTGGTGCGAATTCAAGAGCTTGAATTTGCCAACAAGTAACGCGGAGTGTTGTGTTAATACTGTACACTCGTGGCGAAGTCATTTGACCATTAGCCAAAGCTCTTCCAAAAACAATTGTATCATTTTCTTTATCTGACATATTTTTCCACAACGCTTCTCAAGGACTCTCTTATTCGTTGGATAGATACGTGGCCTATGTTGCATTGTTGAAAAATGCGAGAAAGTACATCTTTGTTTACTCAAAGTACACCTGAAACCTTGAGGCGAACAATACTCTGCATGCAGCAGAGTATTTAATGCGACGGTCGCATTGTCCGCCGTAAGATCCGTTCCAAAGAGCGATCCGACTGACCGCCGTCGCATTAAATACTTTGCTGCATGCAGAGTATTGCTCGCCAAAACTTCATCCCATTACCATTGACATTTCCACTGTGCCTATGTCGTACACCCTATTGCATATATTGCATGGCTAAACTTTAAAATCAGTCGCAGTTGTGCAATGCTATATAGTATATAACGATTGGGGGTGAAACTGAATCGAATAGCTCTTTAGCCATTGCAGTGGTGCACCCTATGGGCTATGGATTTTGGCAGGGCACCATGGAAAACAGTCTAATCCTTCCCTTTGTGACCCACTAGATTTTATTTACGTAGTGTCACTGTTGATGGTGTTATATTAATAGTAGTGTGTTGTGGTCACACAACTTCTGTAAAGGCGAAGTGTGAACTAGAAACATAAACCAAACTCGAATCATGATCACGGTTCAGGTCCTTTCAAAACGCTACTCGTCGAAGGCCTATTGGTAGTAAAAGAATCATTCTTCTTTTCTGACTCATACCTCTTCATTTCACAATGCAAATACATCTTCTCTGGATATGAATGGCAAGACTCAAAAGCTGGATCTGACGTTGACTCCATCTACACAAGTGTTTCCATGTAATGTCTCTAGCGAATCAGGTTCCGCGGGTCTCACTGGCCTATACATGTTACTACCTAAGTCTATAGATGTCTATCTGATCTATAGCATCTATCGAGCTCTCTACGATGTCAACTACAACTACCGATCAATACGGGTACCAAAAGAAATAATTAAGTGTACCATTTCCAGTTTACGGGGTTGACACTAGGAAATCCTAGTTATAGCGCTTATAGTGAACCACTACCAACCTGCATCAGCTATACGTAACACACAACACATTGGCGAGCTATCCACACCAGCCAATGCTGCTGAACTCAAACAACCGGCTAGGATGCATTCAGTCGAATTCTTGTTGATGAGTGGCAGCAATTTCACCCCAGTATGGAATGGGGTGGATTCTTACTCTGAGTTGAGTAGGTAGTAAAACTCTCGTTCAAATAACTTTAACATAGTAAAGTAAAAATGCAATAGGTTTAGCATTTCCATTTCCACTATCATGGTGGTGACCAAGGTTCAAAATTGTTTTGAACCCTTCACAGCCCTTCCAAAGGTTCTAGGCCTTCCCAGAAGTGTAAAGTTAAAATTGCCCTTCAAAAAAAATTTAAAATTTGAATTTTACCCTTCCAATTCTAGTAAAGAAGGGTATAATTTATATCAGCATTACAAAAGAAGAGCAACATTTGAAATTACCCATTCATATAAATTTCTCAATATGTTGAAATTCCTATCCTATAAAGTTCAACTCATCATTCAAAATATTGTAAATATGATAAATTATAATCACTTACTCACTCATGTCATGCACTCGGTGCTTAGTTGTTGAAGATGGCCAGTAATCATTAATGACTACGAGGCACTAGCCATCGAGATGTGAATCTGACTCCCGAGTCACTTGGGGCTATAATCTAAAGTGTGACAATGTGTCAAAAACTACTAGTCTACTACTAGGCCCGAAACGAGCTCATAATTTTGTGCCTACTACCTATGTGAACCTCGCTACCAATGTCCACTTTTTTTTCGTCAAAATGAAATTCAAAAGGTCGGTTTGAAAAGTCCTCCTCTACAAGACTTTATTTCTTGCATGAATATCATGGACTCACAACAACTATAAAGAACACTCGATGTCATGCAAATACAAATAATGGCATGTAGCTAGGATCACAAACTGTGCAGAAATTGAATTATGCATTGCTATAGAGAGGTGTCATTGGGCACACAATATGGAGAAGCAATGGTTATTAATAAAATTAAAAAAACAATTGTTGGCTCAACAATAGTCTTCAATTTGATGAGTGGCATGATCGTGATGTTATCTCCCCCCGTCCTTCCAAACATTTGTGGTTTCTCATGACATTTGTCCTCAACGCTACCAAAATACTTATAAAAATTACTTGCCTTTACATCCTCTTCTCTTTGAATCCTCATCTCATAGTCATAAATAAGGATTATTATGCCTACACATCCTCACCTTATAATACAAGTTGGGTTAAGGTGCAAAGACAACCATAAAATATTAAATTGTCAAGATGCAAAGAGTAAGAGAGAACTATAAGTAAGTCTTATATTAAATTTACCTTATAATTCTTTAATTAACACTATCAACTGAGATTTGGCAAGTTGGATTGTTCTAATATTCTTATCACTCCTTACCAATGTGATTGCAAGGCATTCATTGAAGGTGAAGTCCATAATTTTAGGTCTTCTTCCTCATTATCATGCCTTTTGGTAAGACAATAAAGAGGGTAGTGGCAAGCATCAGCATGGAAAACAGTCTCGACATAGAGGTTATACACATTAATTGTTTTCATTAAATAATTTAAATTCCTACCCATGACTATGGATTCAGGGATTCATGGACTGGTACAAAACACAACAAATTTTAGAGCCACAAGCATTTAACTACTCACACCTATAACTTTCTGAAATCATCCATTAATAAACTTCTTTTGGTATTCGGGTTGAATTTAAAAGGCGGATTGTTAGACTCAGACATGAAATGAGTATTCAATTCACTTAGGCCCCTCCATCACATACATGCATGCTTTCACAACAAGCGCTGAAAGAACAATATTTGTTTTTTACATTTTTTTTGTGTGAAAGGGTTTGGTTAATTTATACTTGTAAATTAAAGTATAATTATTTATATTTCCCTTCATATCTGAAGGGTTGAGATAATAAATTCCCTTCCAATTGAAATTAAGACCCACCCTTCAAATTTGATCATTGGTGGTGCCACAGTTGATCTACCTAGCCGTGCAGTAGTACGAATGATCATTCGGGTACATAAAGTGTGCTCATGGGTCAGAGACTTGGCCTCCAGCTGTAGGTTTCGGTACCAAGACAAGACGCGACTCTAAAAACAAAAGGAATTTTGAATTAGGTGTACTTCTTACTATTGTGTAGGGGCATGCAACAAAATGAATTGAATTTACTATAATGTCTTTGTGCACATGCTTATGGGTTGGGATAAAGTAAAAACACAGTACTAAAACCTTGTCCAACCGTGTCTAACCATGGTTAGGGTAGTAAAGAGGGTATGGATAGCGGTATTTACCCATAAGCCACACTATGACGACTAAATATCAATGTGGTATCCCTGCTGCTAGTTATCCTTCATATCCAAGTGATGTTATTTACGTATAGTGACTAATCAATGGAGGTCACATAGAAATGTGCTTTGAGTGTCGTACCCAGAATGTTGGTGGTGTATCGTGTCACATCCCATCTCACAACCGCTAAACAACGTATAACCCGCCAAACATAAGAAACTAAACATATCATCTCATTTGTGATCAACCCACCAATACTGCGTATAACAGTGACAAGTGTAACACAGAGCAACGTATATTGACGAGTCTTTGTTGGACATCTATGTATTATGATCCAAATTGTTCATATGATTCTTCACCGGAGGCATTATATCGCTATAGTACTGCTTGTTTACCACGTCATAGAGGTACTAACTTCAACTGTCAACACGAAGCAGGGCCATGGCTCGGAAGAGGTCAATGAAGGGTTGGTTCGATGGCTTTTCATAAGAGTTACCGTAAGGAGGATAGCTACTCGAAAGGGGAAGATTTACAACTGGCGTACACGAAGTCTTCCTCCACCAAGTCCTTATTAAAGGCGTAACAGAATAATTGCTAGAAGTAGTATAAGAAGTCATCTCCGCAAGGAAAGAAGTACACGAAACTAATTTTCATGAGAGTGACACACCCCTAGTAGTCAATGTGCTAGTCTCAGCATTGCCGGGTGGAAGAAACAAGGACAGGGCGACCTATCAGTTAGAAATTCTTCTATGCCTTGAAGTGGTAATTTCAACAATGAAACATGACATTGACTTAAGAAGAGTAAGTGCATGACACTCCTATCCTAAACTTATATGAAATTACACTCTGATGTAGGAAGGATATAAAGTTTTCACTATATATTTATCTTTACTTAAAATTGGGATATTTTCATTGGGAAGGGAACCCAGGCACCACAAAAACCAACCACTACACTTACTATTGGAATATTTTCTTTGGATAAGTTAGACCAAACCTCCCACCATCAATCTATTTTTTTCCTCTCTTGTCAAGGTTATTTCCTCCATACAATGATAGATATATATTTACTATCTCTGTCCTTCCTGTAAGGGATTTCCTTCACTCCAAAGGACTTTTATGAGTTGACCTTACCTTCGTACGAGTAGAACCATAAACAACAGTAGTAGCACTAGTCCATCCATAAGCATCGGTAACATAAGGAAAGGCATATGGATCAGAGCCAGTAGCAATCATTTGACCACCTTTCCTAGAATCCCTTACGATCAAGCCATTACCTAGTATA
Source organism: Pseudotsuga menziesii (assembly GCA_001517045.1). Taxonomy (NCBI): domain Eukaryota; kingdom Viridiplantae; phylum Streptophyta; class Pinopsida; order Pinales; family Pinaceae; genus Pseudotsuga; species Pseudotsuga menziesii. Next base: position 17,456 of record LPNX010266181.1, on the reverse strand, counting down.
GCAACATCCTGCCCACAATCAATCTAGCTAGCAAGAAGCATGTAAGTAATCTTGCCAGGTTTAGAGTTGGTTCACATAGACTTCGGGTAGATTTCAATTAATATATTTACCCCTTATATAGGATTTTCCAAATGTGCCTTCTTTGGGAGGTTGAGACTAAAGAGCACTTCACCTTCCGTTGTCCTTATGTACTAAGTTATCTTATGAATAACCCTTGTGCATAGTAATTGATTGTTCCTCTTGAATGTTCCCACTTGTTTCCAGGTCAGCCTTTCTTTTATGATCTAAACAAGGGAAGTTATGAGTCCATCACATTTTCCTTCGATCCCATCGTTGCCTTAATTTGTGTCTGTGGTATGTACCTCACATTGGTTTTAAAGAGTATCTCCACACCTTGATTCCAATGGAACTTTCCCTATCGACTTCAGCACCTATATTCTATGGGTTCAATCTAGAGGTTGGTGTACCTTCGACCTATTTCCATCATCAATGAGTTACCTCATACCAAGCATGGAGAGTCATTATTGCTCCTTGACTTGGTAGTTTCTCATGTGCTCAACTCCAGCTCATTATAACGTTGTTGAAATTCATACACTTGGTGGTCCAGTGTTCCCATTTATAATTCAAAATTCTTGGACGTGTGAGTTGTATCATCCCTTAGGAGGGAGTTTCCCTTCAAGTGGTTCCTCGCATATTCCAATCACAGATATTGATTCCAAAGATACTGCTCCAGTTGCTAGGATTTGGATCCTTTTTTCTACTGGTTGTTAGGGGTTCCTCTCATCCCTGAGTTATAGTTGACTTTCCCCTATTGACACTGGAAAAATTATTCTAGGGGTTATGGAATTTTTTTTCCTTCATTGATGGGTCACATTGAACCAAGTTGATAGAGACATCCTTGCTCTCAAACTTGGTAGTTTCTCACGTGCTTAACGTCAATACATTATTACATGTTTGTGATTTTTACATTATGTTAAGTGTTCTAGCCTCAGTTGAAATTCCTTGGATATGATTGGCTCTATTCATTAGTTTATTGATCCTCTAGTTTTAGATTCCAATCTACTAGTTCAATTCATATTTTTGGCCCCTTCCTGTTCATTAGGGTGTTTGTGGTTGGCATCGATACTTATGTCTTCAGTTCAAATGCATTTTTCACCTTGGCCTCTTGTTCTCAAGATCATCTATATACTGCAATTATGATTTTATTATAATATTGCCTCTCTTTTCCATGATCCTGTGATGTATTTTTAGACACCATTTTGTCTTGTTTGACCGGACCCTTTTTCTTGCCACGGTCCATTATTGTATCATTATTTGGAGATGTCTCAATGAGTATGGGTATGCTCACCTCGTCCCTATTTATATATTGTGCACACTTCACCTCTTTGGTTTTTGTTTGTAGGTGGTTATTCTTTTCCCTTCTACAGGTGGTCCTCCTTCTTTGGGTACTCTCCTCCCTCCTGGGTCTTTTCCTTTGCATGGGTAAAGAAATAATGATGTATTTCAGTCATACGATATTCTACTAACATCACACATCAGGGGGGAAATATTATCACCTAAAAATTATTCACATGTCTGTACCATTTTGAGTATTTTAACATGAATACATTACTAATACATGCTTAGCCGTCATTTCCAGCTCCATTCCATCACCATATGACCTCAATATTTTCAGAATCTGTCAAGTAAAACCCTAAAAATAACCAAAATTAGCTAGCATAGATAATGGGGCATTAAGTGCACACATATAATGGATGTAATACTTCAAAAAGTGTGCTACCATGATAAAACCCCCTTTAATAATTGATTTATAGCTCAATTAATTTGCATGAGCCCTCTCAATGAAATTCTAGTTATGTGTGGACCTTATAAAACCCTAATTACTATGTATTAGACATTATTTAGTCATTTGTAACCATCATATGAGGGACTATGTAAAGAGGGTTCTCCAACATTCATCTATAAATAAATCTATCGAGGTCACTCATAACATCCAACACACTTCAATAGGGCTATGTTGCTATAAATTTGCTAGATATTTTAGAACCACTTTCTCCTATCCCCTTATTATAGTTTCTTTCCCATCATTTTACCCAAGGTTGGAGATTGGAGCACATTAAGGAAGCAAATGATCCATCGCAAGGAAGGGCTTTGGATCCCACTTGTATTCATCAATCCCTTTCCCTAGATGTTACTCTTACTTTTCCGTCTTCATTGGATCAATAAAAGCATTTACTATTCTATTTTGATCTTCTCTATGTTAAATGATTTTTATTATGTACTTGGTTTTTATTACTTTCATAGATTGGAATTTCAATTTATAAATTTAGCTAGGGTTTTATTCTAGTATAAAATCCATTTGTATATTGTTGGATTAACAACCATCAAGTATAGGGGTTTTGCTTACCCTTGGTACAAAAATCCACAAACGTAATGTCCTAAATATATTGTCCAACTAATCCAAGTATGGACTCGAGGCTCCTTCTCCTCAAATCGAGTCCCCATTTTTCTATTATTGATCCCCGAAGTGGATCAGACATATCCACTAACACATTCCAGGTAAACAGGGATAGAACGAACTCAATATTCACATCAATAGGCGAGTTAGATGGTAAAATTGGGTTAGGCTTAATTGATAGGTAAACCCTTGGGATCATGGATTGGATGGTATATCCAATAATCATGAATTCTCTGGTATTGGATCAGCATCATCGACATTCCCTATTGAAACTGATTTAACCCAATCCTTGTGTCTCTATGCCATTGATTCCCCCCGCCCCCTTACTGGGTCGAATATAGCTATTTAAGAGTGGGGGATTAATAAGAGCCATATTTTTCATAATTTAAATCTAGTAACCATATGAGAAGTGTGCTAAAGTTGTCCACTGGTAAATGATGCCTCTATCCCCCCTCCTCTCAAATGCTTTACAGATAGCGACGCCTAATTTACCCGAGTTTTGGATTGATACCTTTGCTAATAACGAGTATGATTCGAAACTCATCTCTGAAAGAGGGAGACAAAAGTTTCTATATTACATCATTCTGAAAACCACCTCGATCAACTTGGACAGAGCACGTGGCAATAGAGCAGAACCGCACTATATAAGTCTCATTTTGATAAGGTTTTTTACTCACCTTCACTACTTAAATATTCTCATACTCTGGACCTGCTTCGAGTGCTATAATTGGTTCCACGGGGTTTTATTCTCCACAAAATCTAGTCCTTCTTTTCGAATCAACTTGATTGGGGGTTACTCCTAACTGATGATGCTCTCGACTCAAGGAGATAGAGTTTCGGTTATTTTGACCCCCAAGGTTTCATGGTGAAACACAACTATAGTGTTTTGCATAAGTGGATACATTAGGTATTAAATACCTCAAAGGATTAATCTGATGAGATTACTAATAAAAAAATGGGTGGGAGGTAGACAATTAGGACTGATGATCGACTCTCATGCCTTCATGATTGCAAGAGCTCATACTAGCTCCACAAATACCTCATCATTTCTGCACTAACAGATCCCCCCTTTTGAAAGAAATCATGTGGGGCTTCATGAATCCATATTTTTAGCGAGTGATTCTCGAAAAGATGCACACAGAGGAACTGTAGATCAGGATCAGGTGAGATCCCAGAGGAAGTTTCTTCAGTAGTGCCTTATTTAAGTACTTGAATTCTTCAAAATGTAAAATGAAATTTGTGGTTCGGTCTGTGTATCCACATATATTGATTGTGTTTGCACTGACTTGTCATTTTCAAGTCTTCCATTTCAAACATGAGAGGGTTCTCCATGGTCGGTGTACATTTAGCTAAGATCTGAAGTTCCTAAAGCCAGTTGCTAAACATCCCAAGCTCTATCTATTCCCAGGTCGATCATGGGAGGCTTCATAGTGATAAGTCATTCGGTCATGAATAGGGGTATACAAAGATATATATCCCACTTTAATGTCAAGGAAAAAATAGGGGGCAGCAAGAGAATCCAAACCACCCACCCAAACCAATCATTCACTTTGGTGAGTTGGATCGAATTCGGATCTCAGGGACAGACCTTAACTATAATTTCATGCAATACGAGAGTCATGTAGTCAGTGTCATTTGTAACTTCATTGTTCCTTGACCCCATTTTATTGAAATGATGATAACTTCGATGTTTTTGGATTTCTACCTATTCTACTGGGAATAGGATTGGGTTCACAAACATGGATTTATGCAGCAGTGAAGTGATCCCAAAGTATGTAAATCAGCACACCTTAAATGGGACTGATGAACATAGCTTGCATAGATAGCCTGACCTCTTGGCACACATGAGCAGCAGGAGTGGGAGGTGCCACATAGAAAATACCATACTAACCTCTATTGGGGGTATGTTATCAAGGGGACTTATCCCACAGGATCATCTTAGCATATGCCACAGACTCATGCTTATGGGGAACTTCTATTCTCCTCCCTATCAGCTATGGGTAAGTGGGAAAGGGTGTAAGGGCATACCCCAGATAAACACATTTTGCTTAATTGGTCTCCATGAATGGACAAATCCATGGAGTAAGGCTTTATATGTATACACTTGTAAAGTCACAAACATGGCTCCAACAATTTCTGTCTTCAAATTGAGATGGGTAAAACCTTCTCTTTTCCTTCGTCTTGAAGGGTATCCCATGATGGGTACTTATCCTCTCCTCTCGAGTATGGAACCCCGAGGATTTTTCTCTTCCATGTATGGATTGAAAGGCTTGGAAACATGTATTATGTGTATAATAAATTCGTAAAGTCACCAACATGGATCCAAAAATTTATGTCTTCAAGTTGAGATGTGTAAAACCTTCTCTTCTCCTTCATCTCGGCGAGTATCCCATGATGGGTACTTATCCTCTCCTCTCGGGCATGGAACCCAGAGGATTTTTCTCTTCCGTGTATGGATTGAAAGGCTCAGAAACATGTACTATGTCTATAATAAATTAGGGGAATTTGTGCACCTTACACACTCTCTCAGAATGAGAAAAATAATTTGTAGGTCAAGGTTGTAGTAGTTGTTGTAGGTTCCAAGGTGTAGTCCTAACTCTCAAGAAGACATCCTCCATTTTCGGTTCTAAAAGAGATAGTAAGTCATCTCCAAAACATACAATAATAAATCATATATTTCCATTTCAAAAAAATAAAAGAATTGATCACTTGGAATCGACTGGTATGCTTGGATATAATAGAGAAAAATCCTAAATAGAGAAAGAAACAACCTAAACTATTGGGAAGGCAAGCTGTGTTGTCTCTTCTAGGTGCTTATGTGAAGGATCACCTCTTGAAATGGAAAAGGTAAATGTATTTGAGTATAATATTTAAAACATATAAAGCCTCCGAGTACATCCCATGTACTGACGATTTCCTATTCCATACTAGTAAATGTACTACAACTAGAACATGTAACATATAATGCTTATATGGGTAACTCATCTGATCCTTGCTATCCGCTATGGAAGATGGCTTTTGAAGAGTGCAAGGGAATCTCGATTATCATAGATAAAAAATTTGAAAGGGGAGAGGATAGGAGCTGTCGACCCCAACAGAGAGGCCTATTTCTAGTAAGAAATAAATCCATTTGTAAATGACTCATAATAACAATTAAAGAGAATTTATCTTTAATTAATTATACCCTTTCAGATCATTTACCTAGGATTCCTAGTTGTTGAGAATGATCATAGGAGGTTATTCACTTGATGTTGATACTCAATAAAAGAGCAGATCCGAGGTTTCAGTGCCAGTAATATCCCCCCATAGAAGCTAGTCATTGCTTTAAGGTGCCACTCAGAGCCTCTCATTTCCCATTGCCATAAGTCATAATCATTGTTTGATGGATGGGGAAGGTATATCAAGAATTCACAAATAAAGTGAGGTGTACAACGGTACCAGTTTGACATGCACACGAAGGATTTATACATGGCCACTAGTTGTGATACCCCATGACCTATTGGGCCGTAGTTGGATGTGACCAGTTATAGTAGTGTTCTACGTGACAAGTTCTAAGTGACCAGGAAGAAGTTGTACGTTCCCATCAGTTATCCATCCACCTCCAGGAGGTTGTTGCCACATGTAAGGGTACTAATACACGGGGGGGATAAACTCAATGGGGGGTTAGTCTTACAGATACAAATTTAGATACATGTAGTGTTATGCATTTAGTACTCCATTGAAGACAGTGATGACATGGTTCTTACTTACGAGCATTTACATTGAGAAATACAAAATATTGTTCAACAGCTTACTCCCAATAGGAGCCATTCAAACCAATTATATTTCTTACTTGATTCCATCTCATGTCCCAATAAGTATCCCAAATCCAAGCTACCAACTCCCAAAATCCCAAACTCCCATCTCTGGCTCCTATCCAACTCCAACGAGTACTAAAAACCACAAAACCTACAACTTAAAAATACAAACTCCTAAATACCATAATATAAAATGAATACTCCAATCACCTACCCTGCGTAGAGTGCCTACCCTACATAGAAGACCTATGAAAGTAATAGGCTTACTAGTGTTTGTTAGTGTCGCTCACTAGTTTCAATTAACCACATATAGTTCCATAACTATACTTCGTGCCCAATATTTGTATCCAATATTTCACATATTTCCTACATCATACCTCATTGAAGAAGCGAAGCTATGATTATATATAGATATAATATATTCCCTTCCCCTAGTTGATAGAGTCTTAGTAAATAGTCCTATTAACCCATTCGACGTATAAATAGAAGGGACAAATTTAATCTCTACTCTGTGTAGCTAGAACTCTATCCAGTACATCAACGAAGCAAGATTTTTTATGTGACCAAAAAAGAGTTGGACGTGACCTGTTATCAATACCACCCCATCCACCAGAGGTTATAAGTAAACATTCGTTTCCAATAACACATTACCTAGAGTTTCATCTCAAGTTATCTGTGACCTATGAATCGGGGAATAAGGCAATGGGAATCATCAAGTGAAGACACATAGAGCTACGCATACACATCTTATGACATTTTATCTTGGATGGGCATCATTCACTTGTCTTGGATACTCAAATTGGGTACTCAGATGGGCCACCAGTTCCAGAAAACATACTCATTCACCATTATTGGCTAATCAAATTGATCCTTTGGGCAGGATATTTGTTAAGCATAGCGAGCCGCCCTAAGACTGACTATGAGATTCAGAAGAGGTAATGAAGACGGTATTGAGAGATAATTAAATGCATGTTTCAGAGCGATATCTAGTTTTTAGAGGGGCTTCCTTCCTCGTACTGACACTCTAATCAAGATTCAGAGTAAATTCATTTTTTATGAAGGATTCCTTTCTCCTCTCCTTTTGGTCGACCATTAGAGCTGTGTGTTTTTTTCAATCCAACCAAAAATCAAAATTCCTTTCGTTCATTGACGACCCACCTCCTTTTGTTATCCCATCCACCTGGCATGGACTACTTGATAGAATGTACCATACCAAAGAACTCTTCTCCAACCCTGTAAACCCCATGAAGAAGAACAAAGACAAACCACGACTTAAAGGCATGCATTCAAGTAGCCGTATAAAATGCACGAATTGATGGAGGGAGGAAAAATGAATCCTTAAGAGAACCAAAGGATAATATACGTGCTCAGTCCACCCCTGGATCTTGGCTGGTGGGGGGGGGGTCACTCACCTTTGTTGTCCCTAGATTTGGTTTCACTTCGAAAAAAGAGCTAGACTTACAAGTCATCGTTTCTCAAGTTAGTGGGAACCTGTTAAGAAGAAGAGCTTTAGCTAATGGTGGAAAATATAGGAATCACTATGCCTACTAAGAGAACTAAGAAACCACTAAGTAAAATAATAGCATAAGCTAACTATCAAACTCAGAAGATCCCAATGAGGTTAGGTACCACTTTCTACGAGGAACCTTCGAACAAATGAAAAGTCCACTTGAACTTCGATTATGAACCAGGGAAGGAAGGAGATAGTGTTAAGAGAAAAAGATAGTGGTGCATTATAATGTATATAATAAAAAATAATTAAAGAGAGACCATGAATTGTTGGGTCATTTGAAAAGAGAACAAATGAGACTACAACTGCTGAGAAGGGGAAGTCCGGAGGGTTTCTTGGGTCCGCATAAACTAAATGCCTGGAAGGGAACATGGTTGGGTGAGAGAACAAGAGGAGAGGAATACTTCCTTATTTTTACATTGATGTTCGATTCAACCACTTAAAATGGAAAAATTATTCTAACCTTGAACCCTTAAGGAGTGCTACTGCAGGTTTATGTATAATGAGTGAAGACCCTTGCTTGATGAGCAATTATTGATACCACCTTACCCCTTGAGCCCCTGATCGTGAAATAACGCTTGCCAGAATGGATTGTCACTTAGAGAAAAAGCCAATGGTTGGTTGGATAGATACTCCCCCTAGGATTGTTTGAGCTCTATTGCTTAAGTCATGGTTTGCTTCAGGGTGATTCTGTGAAGGTGGGTAACACTTTTTGGCCAAATTTTGCGATGAAAACCTGATTTTTTACTCATGTTCTACATAGAAGCCCTCGAAACACATATATGCCATGTGAATTTCGACTTGCAGTAAAAAACAAATTGTAGAATATTATGTTGGATTCCCAATGATTATTTTTTTAGAATATTTCGATGTCATTTAATGTGTGAAATTTCACATTTAATGAATTGTGTGACAATAAAAATTTGAAAAAGTTAATAAGTGGCTCATGTCCCACCCCAATAATTCAATCTTACATTAATATATATATATATATACATACATACATACATATATATACATACATACATACATATATATACATACATACATACATAGATATACATACATACATACATACATACATACATACATACATACATACATACATATATACATACATACATACATACATACATACATACATACATACATATGAGCATGATATACAAAAAATACATTGTGGTTTGCATATTTTTTTGTTAATTTATTTCAAAATATACAATTATTTATTATTTTTTGAAAGGGACCACATCTGGTTTCAACATCATTTTATACACATGTGTGTCCATCCCATATTTTTTTCATTGTTTTCAAAAATTGAAAAAGTAAAGACACCCTTTTGAAGAGGACGCGTTGATGTGTGCGATTTGCATTTTAAAGAATTTTTTGGATGTGTATCTTTTACCCTGGGTATTTTTTTTGAGCTGCTTTGAAGTTGTTGTCAGGTTTTCTAAGTGCAAGTTTTAGAACAAATTAAAAAAAAAAAAAACCATATGAATTCCAAAATGCATGCATGATACCTTAATGGATAGACGATTTAGTGATGAATCTATGGGTACAAACTCCACTCAGTTATGTGCCATGAATGGCAGGGTTTACACCCCTAGAAGACACCGAGAAAGATTGATTTTCCTATAAGAGGCATAATTCTTAGTTTTTAAAGCCCTCGATCGAGGTATTCAAATCCCTGGATTGAGGTTTTAACAGTAGCTCGATTGAGGGTTGATTAAACCCTCTAACGAGGGTGTAATAAACCCTTGATCGAGCTATCGTTAAAACCTCGATCGAGGTAGTTCTGAAACCCTCGATCGAGCTATGACCTCGATCGAGGTCTTGTTTTTGTTAAAATACTTAACAAAAATTCTCAGGAATGAACTTAGGCATTGATGGAATTAATTCCATTCCAACTACCCTCCCAACCTCATTTCCCACCCGAATTCCTAAAGGAATTCTATATAAACATAAAACGTAAAACATAAACATTTTACTAATTTTATCCTTCACAATTGACTAACCTATTTGAAACAATTCTTGTGTTCTAATGCAAATTTAGCATTGTGTATTGTGTTTACATATTGTTGCAGGTATGAATTTGGATTGTTGATCAATCACAATGGGAAGCAAGAAACGTCGAAGTAAAATATATACTAGGAATCAAAGAAACACCGAAGAAAAAAGAGAGAAAGATAGAGAAAGAAAGAGGAAAAAAAGAGCAATCTTGAGAGGAGAAGAAGCTGCAAATCAACCTATGATGGGAGAATCAAATGCCATTGCTAACAATATTGGTATCATTTAAAAGTTATGCAATTTCATATTCATATATATTATTTCATTTTCATAGTGATATAGTTCATATAATTTCATATTGCATTTTCATATATTCAATTTCATAGTGTTCTAGTTCATAATTTATATATATACATGTTAAATTGTTTAGAATTTAATTATAATTTTGTAATTAATTCATAAACTTATATACGTTGTATGTGCATGTATTCATAATTGTATTTACATTGTATAATTTCATATTTACATATTCATATAATTTCATATTGCATATTCATATATTCAATTTCATAGTGTTCTAGTTCATAATTTATATATATACATACATGTTAAATTGTTTAGAATTTAATTATAATTGTGTAATTGTAATTTTGTAATTAATTCATAAATTTATATACATTGTATGTGCATGTATATATACAACCTTCTAAAACCACTTATGTACATGTGAAAGAATGGTATGTGTTGTGAAAGAACTGAAAAAAATGTTTAACCACTACACTAAATTACATATATACAAAGTAAGTGTATTATAGTATGAGTAACTAGTTGTCCAATGAAATTAGAGAATGATTGATGAATATATATAATTATAGTGCATAATATTCTAGCATAATATCTAGTTCTAAATTAATATGCATATATCATTAGCCTCACATAACCTCACATACAAATGAATTTTATAATTTGATAATACAGCCTCACATGTAAATGAATTATAATTTGATAATATAGCCTCACATATATATAATTTTTATGTTAAAAATTACAAAGATTGTTCTCAATGGAGTTAATTCCACCATCATAGGTTGACTTGCATCTTCTCCTCTTAACATTGCACTTATTCTCCTCATCCTTTCTATAGCCTTATCTTTCATTTCATCGATTTTAATATGATTTTAATTTCATATTCATATATTCATTTTCATAGCGTTAAAATTCATAATTTATATATATCCTATTACATACTAATATTTCATGTTTTATGTTACACATTACATGCTCTATGTTACACATTTCATATGCTATGTTACACTTTACATGGTGTATACATGTACTATGTTGATATTTCATATTGTGCATTGATGAAAATTAGTTAAATTTTTTTAATTTAATTAAACAAAAATTGGTTATCACTCATATTAATGAACATACAAAAACATTTCCATATACCTCCTATAATGATGATAATTAACATTACAATTTGTATTTAATATAGAAATTAATTTTTCATAACAACTCACATAACTTCAATAGTTGTGTGTACAATGATTAATGAAATATAGTATATGTAGAATAAATGGAAAGACTTTGTAGAATTTGGTTCAAGGATTTGTACACTCTAAATAAGATCATGAATCATTTATAAAAAAAAAATTATTGATTATATTGCATGTTTAAATTGATTGATATTTTTGGTGACAAACTATCTTACAAGTGACACACTTGATTGAACTTAAGCAGTCGTCAATAATCATGTACAAATGACTAGGAATCATATGGCTTTAAGCATTGATGACAATGATGATCTCAAAGAAAATCAACAACTATGGCAAATTAAACAATTCATTAGACTTGATTATGACATGTAAGAGATCATTGTAAAGATATGAAAATCAATACATTTAGAGAATATTCAAGATTGTATAAATATTTGCTATCTTTTTAACAAATAATGACAATATGATAAGTAAAATACAATTTTATTCAAGCTTGTATTTATTTATTAATTTGTTAACAACAGGGATAATTTTAGGGGCGAATTTTAGCCTAGTGGGCTATTTTTCCATGTTTTTCTCCCAAAAAAGATTCGCCATTTTGCATTTTTTGAAGCCCTGTTTCACCCAATTTTGATGGGGTAAGCATTTTTCACCCTAAAAATTTCCAAATTATTATATAAACGATATAAAATCCTTCGATTTTTATTTTTTTTAAATATCGCCAATCATTTTATAGTTGGTGTTTTAAGAATTGGTAATATTCGCCAACATTTATACACTTTTAAATAAGTATGGTTCCTTAAAATCATCCCTGGTTAACAAACAATGGCAATATGATGAACTTAAAATAAAATGTTATTCAATCTTGTATAATTTATTTGCTAATTTTTTAACTAACAATGGCAATATGATAAGTAAAATAAAATATTATTCTTGAGCTTGTATTTATTTGATAATTTTTTAACAAACAATTGCAATATGATAAGTAAAATAAAATGTGCATCTATGGTTAAAATTGTCATGGAGATATTAGACAATTATCATTATTTCATCAAAATATTATAGTTTATGAAGTTATATTTTTTTCTAGCACGCTTATATTAAGTTATTATTTTTTACGAAAACAGAATTGATTGCAAGCATACACAAAGATTGTCCATTCTATGTTAACATAACTTGTGGACCAATGGATTTTATATTAAAGTTTGTGCAATGGGTGTCATAGGTTGCATCAAATACAGACTCACATAAGTGTAAATTATATGCATAAGACACCATGATGATAATCATTTTGATCTTCTACATGATACAAAACTCTTTGTAATTTATACACCATCTTATCATATTTCCTTAAGGAAGATTTTATTGCAACAACATTTAATTTTGGTGCTTTAAAAACAAATTTTCTTGCATACTGCATTTGTTTAAAATTTTCTAATTCGCTTATTTTTCATTGAAAGACAATGAAATTGAACAATGTAAAAGTCGCTTATTTGGTCAGAGAACTAAACAATTTCAAAATTCAATTAAATTATGTAGGGATAGATCCTAGCCACCCATCACAGGATCGTGCACCTTCTGATTTCTCAAGAGTAATTGGGAGATTCAATGACATTATAATGGCTGCAAATTATTTAAGAGGGTTGGATGATGCCATGTAAGAAGAGTTCGGGAACCCACCCCTGATTGGACAATTAGAGAGCATGTTAGTAACATAATCAAGTTGTACTTTGAACAACAATCAATGATTACACAAGATCAAATCCTACATGGATTGATAAAACACAAAAAAATGAAACATGCCACAAATATGTTGGGTTTTAAGGATGTTAAAAATAAAAATGCATGTGAGAATGTAAAAGAAAATATAACAACTGCATTATATTCATTTGGAAATTCAAGAAAAACTTATATCAGAGATGCTCATAGGGAAATTACAACTGCTATTGTGGCACGAAGCACCTCAAGAAATCGAATGGTTGCAACAATGTCAAAGCTACTCCACGTTTCAAGAAAAACACTACACAAATACACTAAATTCAGGGTAAAGATAGATGAAAATGATGAAGCTGCTTGTTGGGCTCTTATTTGAAGAGAAGCATATAAAGACAGGATGGAAGAGGGCATTAGAGAAAAGGTGATAGAGTATTGGGACAACCATTCTTGTGCTATACCAAATCGAAAACATGTCATGCGACAACGTTCTAGAAGAGGCGTTTATAAGGAACATTGCAAGCATGTTATGGAGATGATAGGGGTTGCTTTGATCGAGGAGTCAAAGAATCAAATCCCGGTGTCTAGATCTCGTTGATCATGTCCAGTAAGTTGAAACCATGGTATATTAGGCCGAATATGATTTGGGACGCTTATTGTCGATACCGCCTTGAATTCCAGTTATACTATGACACATTTATGGATTTTTGCAAAAAACATTCATTAGAGGAAATTTAAACTCAAAATGAGCCTCCTAAGGAAAATAATAAAATAATAGTTAAAATAATAAAATAATATTTATTAATTTTGGAGGAAGAAAAAAAAACTACTTTTTTGTTTGTATTTTTGACATATCTCCCTTTGTGTTTACTCAAATTTTGAGCGAGAGAGCTGCCTAGATGCAGAATTAAATTCCGCATCCAATGAGTACCCACTCTGCATACTTTTGACGGACCCTATTACCCCAAAACAAGAAATACCTGAAAAAAACGTGATGTTGATGTCAAAAGTATGCAGAGTGGGTACTCGTTGGATGCGGAATTTAATTATGCATCCAGGTAGCTCTCTCGCTCAAAATTTGAGTAAAAAAACAGGGAGATATGTCGAAAATACGAACAAAAAAATTAGTTTTTTTTATGATACTTATCCCCAAATCTATATTAAAAATTTGTTTAAGACCTATACGGTATTTCAAATTTAAAGCAATTTCATTGGCCAATACATGATGACATGGAATTTGATTTAGGGTTGAAAGGCTAATTTTGAGTTAAAATTTCCTCTAATGGGTATGGTGAACCAGCTCCTCACAGAGTGCGGGATTTTATTTCTATGATACTATGCAATAGGAATCCTTAAAATGTGTTTTTCATTAAAAGGTGTGTAGGTGGGAGAAGATTCCATGAATGCGGTGATTTGGCATTGTTCCATAGGAAGTTTCCTATCGATTAACACCCTGGATTATCATATATCACAGTTAAGTGGAATAGATATGAGTATGTCTCCATGAATCCATCATCTTCTTCACATGTTCCATCTAAGAGGATCGGCTTGCTCAAGGATGAGAATCATATTTCAGACTTTGTGGACAAGTTTTAGAGTCATATTTACAAATACATTAAACACTCCCACATGTATAGGTGGAAATATTTAGAATTTAAGCATTCTCGTGAGGTTTTTGGGCTAGGAACAATCCTATAGGTGGTAGAATTTGCTGAGAATTACACATTTTATCCTCAGAGAGAGATACAAAGTGAGTATTATCACTCTGACCAAGTGTCCATCTTCACACATGTATTGTATAGACATGCTCAGGTAAGCATTGATGGTAGGGATAACACTCCTTTGTCACGTGATGTGATCTAGGAATACCATTTCTATGTCAGTGATTATCGTGAGGATGACACATTATTTGTTCAACATTTCTTTGGGTTGATTTATGATTCATTAAAAAAGAATGGGTTGTCATTTACAGAACACTAGATTTGGCTAGATGGGTGTGCTAGAAATTTCAAATCGACATGCTCCTTTTATTGTTGAGTTGCCTTCAGAAAGAGACAAGAATTAGACACACCTGGAGATTTTTTGATACAGGGAACGGAAAGGGTGAACATGATGGGGTAGGTGCATACGTGAAAAGAGCACTTCAGAGGTACCAAATGAGTCATAGTGCATCTCGACTTAAGTGCTTAACATAAGTAGTTGATTGGTGCACACAAAATTTGGTCACCAAGGTCATGAATAAGCAAGACTGGTGTGCAAGTAGGAACAACATATATATTCAAAAAAAACAACTTAATTGGATTTTAATAAATATGTTTGTATTATATATATATATATATATGTGATGGGCTTTATTCGATGCAATTTTTTTTGGGATGTTCCCCTTGGCGGTGTGAATACATCCATTCCATGGTATTGCAATACCATACCTGGTACAAGAGAACTACATTCAGTTCATAGTAAAGACACGGATGACATATTTTCCATTGAAACAAGGAAGTATGCATGTTTATGTGAGTTCTGCATTAATTCCAATGGACTCAGGGTTGATCATTGCGTGAACGATGCATATGTCAAATAATGGAAATATGTCCCTCTTAATCCAATGGGGTCACATCCAATTCCGACGTGGCAAGAGATGCACACTGACGAGGCAGTGGTTTCACTAGATCATGATTGGGTTTCTGATTTGGTTAAGCAAGGTACATGATTTGATTAATGGATTCATTATGCCATTCACGCATTCAAGTTTCAAATATTTGATTGAATGTTTAAACTTCTAGTCTTGTATGCATACATACATATATTTAAGATTTGTTTAATATTTGGAAATCTTGATGCAAGTGATGTAATTGTTGTAATTGTATCATCGGGAAATGACAAGCATGCGGCATATTTTTTGATGTGGTGTACACAAATAAAAATGCAGTTGGTGTGGCCCTATGTCGATGGAGAGTTCACATACCAGGTTGGTTACCTAGTTGTGATGGGCCACTTTTTTGAAAAAGTGAGAAGACAAGGTGATTATATTATTTATAGAGATTTCATGCTTGAATTTATATATTGTCAGTACAGTCATTTGGTGGTGGCAGCTCGGATACATCTCATTGAAATCAAGGTGAACAGGGGTGAACCAAAGAGATGGGAGATGTCAGTAGCTAACCATGATTGTATTATGGAGACATGCATTCCTGTAACCCATTGGCCGGATGAATGAAAGTTATATGACAGTTTTGATGTTGACATAGTTGACATGCTTTTGAAATGCAGCAAATCAATTTTTTTTTGAAATATATCATTTGTATTTAAATGCAATTTTTGTAAACTTATATATGTGAGTATGTGCATTCACATATACCTAGGAATACCAACAATGTCCTAAGACCATGTTATGGAAGCTCAATTTTGTCTATGTAATGTTTTTTGGGTGCATTTGTGCAAATACATGTATATCACACTCTATTTGTGCAAAGTTCTAAATTACATGTTACATTGTAGAAAAGTTGTAAATTGTAAACTTGTAAATTTTTCCAATGCATTTTATACTAGACTAGAGATTGTAGACTAGCTTGATTCTCCTAACATTATCATTATAATTGCATATTTTGTTAATGATATGCAATACAAAGAACAACACATACATTTATTGCGTCTTCATTAAATCCACCAATTGCAATTGATATTAATTTTTTTTTCATTTTTACCCTATCTTTGTCTCTTCCTCTTTTTATTCTTTGTAATATTCATTTGTTGTAAATTGTAAACTTTAAAATTGTAACTTGTAAACTTTGAAAAATTGTGAATTTTAAACTTGTAAGTTCCTTGTAAATTATTGTAGATAGGTAAATTTTGTAAACTTGTCAACTAAATTAGATTGAATTGTAGATTTTAACTGTAATTGCAATTGTAATTGAAAATTGCAAAACGTGATTATAGTTTAGTTCGATTGTAGTTTTTGTAAACTTGTAAATTATTTTGCAAATGAAATTAATTTTTATGTTTCAGTAAATGAAATATAATTTTCAATTGTAGTTGTAATTTAAAATTGCAAATTGTGAGTGTAAATTGCAACCAGTAGATTACATTTTATAGTTGTTAATTTTGTAACATTTTAATTGTAAGTTTCGTTTGATTCACAATTTTGCAAACTTGTAAATTTTTTTACAAATGAAATCAAATTTAAAATTGTAGTTGTAATTGTTTTGGTAAATGAAATCAAATTTTACATTGTAATTGTAAATTGTAGTTGTAATTTAAAGTTGTAAATTGTGGTTGTAATTTGCACCTATTAGATCTTACATTGTAAAGTTGTAAATTTTGTAACATTTTAATTGTAAGTTATGTTAAAAATTGTAAGTTGCGTTGGATTGACAATTTTGCAAACATGTAAACTTGTAAAATTTGTAAACATTGTAATTTTTGTAAACTTGTAATTTATTAAATTGCAAAATTGTTAAATATGTTAAAATTGT